>JAGFNQ010000104.1:27339-82273 GCA_024364735.1 Boesenbergia rotunda | reverse complement strand
CGTTTCAAGAGGGATACTCCACCGCACGACCACCATTCTTCGACGGCAACGACTCAAGTACTGGAAAGGTAGAATGCAGTACTATCTTATGAATGACATAGAAACCTGGATAAGTGTTGCAGATGGCTTCGAGGCGCCCGTCGATGAAAGAGGAGACCCTACACCTATGAGAACATGGTCAAAGGAGGTGATGAAAAGGGCGCAGTCAAATGCCAAGGCCACCACCACACTGCAATGCGGGCTCTCAAAGGAGCAACTGAACAAGGTGGGGCCGTTCAAGAGCGCCAAAGAACTATGGGACAAGTTGGTGGAATTGAACGAAGGGTCAAACGAGTCCAGAAGAGCAAAGAAGGACTTATTGGTGGCCCAACTGCAATCCCTCTCCATGAAGAGCAACGAGACAGTCAGTCAGCTGCATGGAAGGGTAAAGGAAGTGATCAACGAGCTCCATGTAATTGGAGAGAAAATCGAAAACTGGGACATCGTCAGGTATGTCTTACAAGCCTTCCTGAGAACCACCCTGTGGGCATCCGTGGTTGATGCTTACAAGGTATCGAGAGACTTATCTTTAGTTAAATTAGACGATCTATTTTGTGAATTTGAACTGTATGAGCAAGCTAACATTTCGGCAAAAGAGAAAGGTATTGCTTTTGTTGCAGAAAAGGAGAAGAAGAGGAGAAAGGAGAAGAAGGTGATCTACTCATCATCCTCGGACTCAGAGGAGTCAAGTGCCTCTATGGACAGTGACCAAGAGGCCTTTATGGTAAGAAAATTTCGTAAAGCGTTTAAAAATTTGTCTAACAAATCATATGCTAGGAAAGGGGCCAAAGGCAAGGGTAAGGCCAAGGAGATAATCTGCTACAACTATCACCAAGAGGGACATATGAAGAACGGGTGTCCCCAGTTGAAGAAAAGGGAGGACAAGAAGGAAGAGAAGAAGAAGAGTGACAAGAAGAAGTCAAAGGGAAAGGAGAAAAGTGCCACGAACCTCAAGGCGACTTGGGATGATCCCTCATCCTCAGAGGAAGAAGAAGAGCAAGTCTCCCACTTCGCTCTTATGGCACAAGATGACTCAGACTCATCAGACGATGAACAAAACTCAAGCAGTGAAGATGAGAGCTCCTCCACTTCATCATCATCAGAGTCAGAAGCTTCGGTAAGTGAGGTATACCTCTTACCCTCCTCTACTTTAGTGAAAATAATTACTAGCACTAACATGGACTTAGCTAAGGCTAAAAGTAAAATCAAGGATCTTAAGGATGAAATTGCCATGCTTAGAGTAGAAGCCATTAAACTTAAAGATTTGCATGCTAGCTCTACCTCTTCACATGTTTCATATATTGAAAATGAAAATAAGAAGTTAAGAAAACAAGTAGATGACCTCACAAAGGCCCTTAGGAAATTCCAAGTAGGATCAAGTAACCTTGATATGATCATTAACAGTTAAAGGGCGGTATATAACAAAGTAGGATTGGGTTATAAGCCTAAGACCAAGGAGGTAGCCATTGTTTCACTTACCGGTAGGATTGGTGCATCTAGGAGATTAGGGGCTAGGGGAACCACAAAGAAGGCATGGGTACCTAAGAAATTTTTAAATGATACTTGTGGATCAAAGATATGGGTACCAAAAGAGCATGTTTTCCATGTTGTCTAGGTAAAGGTGAAGGAGGTCCCAACCTTGTGGATAGTAGATAGTGGATGCTCAAGACACATGACCGGGGATGTGAGCAAGTTCACCACTATTAGCTACCTAAGAGAAGGGACCGCCTCCTTTGGGAATAATGGAAAGTTGAGGATCATTGGTAGGGGCACAATTGAGGTATCTCCCACTATTTCGATTCATAAGGTACTTTTAATTAAGGATATGAAGTTTAATTTATTAAGTGTGAGTCAATTATGTGATGCCGGGTTTCAAGTAGAATTTCATGCTAGCAAATGCATCATTAGACATAGTGAATCAAATGCTATCTTATTAGAAGGGTTTAGAGAGGCAAACTTGTATTATCTTGATCTATCTTATGCTACTAACAATGTTGTTAAGTGTCTCATATCTAAAAAAGAAGAAGGGTGGTTATGACACCGAAGACTTGGACACGTCAACATGAGGAGCATTGCAAGAGTGGCCAAGGAAGAATTGGTGAAGGGGCTCCCAATGATCAAGTACGAAAAGAACAAATTGTGTGATGCATGCCAAGAGGGTAAGCTATCAAAAGCATCACACAAAGGTAAAACTCTAATTACCACCTCATTACCTTTAGAACTTTTACATATAGACTTATTTAATTGCCATAGTACTCCATCACTTGTAGGGAGTAAGTATTACTTAGTGATAGTAGATGACTTTTTTAGGTTTACTTGGGTCTATTTCTTAAAACATAAGGATGATACCCTAGATATCTTTATAGGATTTAGTAAAAGGGTAGAAAACGAAAAGAACATCAAAATAAACTGAATTAGGAGTGACCATGGTGGGGAGTTCCAAAACGCTAGTTTCACACAATTTTGTGTTGAAAATGGGTACAAGCATGAGTTTTCATGCCCAAGGACTCCTCAACAAAATGGGGTAGTTGAGAGGGAAAATCGAGCCCTACAAGAAGCTGCTAGGACTATGCTTAATGCATACTCTCTTCCTAGCTACTTTTGGGCCGAAGCGGTTAACACCGCTTGCTACATCCAAAACCGGGTGTTGGTACATAGGTTTTTAGGAAAAACACCCTTTGAACTTTGGAATGGAAGGGTACCCCAAGTCCACTAGTTTAGGGTCTTTGGATGTAAAGTTTACATCTTAAACACCAAAGATGACCTAAGAAAATTCGAGTCAAAATCCGATGAAGGAATCTTAGTAGGGTATTCATTGACTAGTAGGGGGTTATAGAGTGTACAACAAGAGGACAAAAGTGATTGAGGAGTCCTCAAATGTCAAATTTGATGAAACCACTAGTACTTACCCTAGGAAGGCCTCTATTGATAAGGATATAGAAGAAGTCCAATCCCTTACCCAAAGAATCCAAGACCTACATTTGGAGGGCAATGATCAAGGGGAAGTAAGAAGTACCCTAGAAGATGAGGAAGAAGGAGTAAATGAACCTACAACCTTTAGACCCTTGAGACATCACCATGATCACCCTATTGACCAAATTGTGGGTGATGTCACTCAAGGAGTAAGAACTAGGTCCTACTTTAGGAATCAAACTAGTCAAATAGCTTTAATCTCCCAATTAGAACCCAAGACCATTGATGAAGCATTAGGAGATGTTGATTGGGTTTTGACCATGCAAGAAGAGCTAAACCAATTTGAGAGGAGTGAAGTTTGGGAGTTAGTTCCTAGGCCCACTGATTGTACCATTGTAACCACTAGATGGGTCTTTAGGAACAAATTAGATGACCAAGGTAAAATAACTAGGAACAAGGCTAGATTTGTAGCTAGGGAGTTTAACCAAGTTGAGGGACTAGACTATGATGAGACCTATGCCCCCGTAGCTAGGTTAGAATCAATTAGAATTCTACTAGCCTATGCCGCTCACATGGGTTTCACACTCCACCAAATGGATGTGAAGTCAGCATTTCTAAATGGGATCATTAAGGAAGAGGTTTATGTAGAACAACCCCTGGGTTTGAGGACTCCAACTATCCAAGACACGTATTCAAATTAAGGAAAGCCTTGTATGGATTGAAACAAGCTCCCCGGGCTTGGTATGAGAGGCTTTCTTCATTTCTAGTATCTAAGGGGTTTAGGAGAGGAACAATTGACCCTACATTGTTCCTAAAATCTAAGGATAAGGACATATTTATTACCCAAGTCTATGTAGGCGATATCATTTTTGGGTCAACAAATAATGACTTCCTACAAGAATTCATCAAGTGTATGGAAGATAAATTTGAGATGAGTCTTGTAGGAGAGTTAACCTTTTTCATAGGCCTTCAAGTTAAACAAACTAATGAAGGTACATATGTATTTCAAACCAAATATGCTAAGGAGATGCTAAAGAAATTTGGTTTAGAAAATGCTAAGGAAGCATCTACACCCATAGGAACTAATGTGAAAATGGATAGTGACATTGAAGGGAAAATGGTAAACCCTAAATAATATAGGAACATGATTGGTAGCCTCCTATACCTAACCGCTAGTAGACCCGACATACTTTTTGCGGTAGGTATGTGTGCAAGGTACCAATCTTGTGCCAAAGAGTCCCATTTGGTAGTAGTCAAGAGAACCCTAAGGTATGTAAAAGGTACCCTCAATGTCGGACTTTGGTATCCTAGAACCCCTAATGTTGATCTAATTGGATACACCGACTCGGACTATGCGGGTTGTAAGCTAGATAGGAAGAGTACAAGTGAAGGGTGTCAATTTCTTGGATCTTCCTTAGTTAGTTGGAGTAGTAGGAAACAACCATGCGTTGCCCTATCAACAACGGAAGCAGAATATGTGGCAATGGGTGGATGTGTTTCCCAACTCTTTTGGATCATGCACACTCTAGAAGATTATGAGCTACATTACACTAAGGTCAAAGTCTTGTGTGATAATGTAAGCACAATCAACTTAACTAAAAATCCGGATCACTACTCTAGGACAAAGCACATTGAAGTGAAACATCACTTCATTAGAGACCATGTGGCAAGGGGAAACATAGAATTACACTATGTTGAATCAAAGGCGAACCTAGCCGACATTTTTACCAAGTCTCTTCCCGAATCGGAGTTTACATCCTTAAGAAGAGGCCTTGGAATGTGTTTTGTGGAAGTATAGGATGAACTTGGAGATATTAGCCTTGAAAAAGGGTGCTTGATCCATTAGGGTGATACATTTGGCTCACTTGTGCTTGTGGCACATTGTTGAACCATTAAAAGTATCAAAATATCAAAACTAGACCAACTATTGGGGAGGCAAGTGTTTAATCAATGGACACTTTGTCAAAGATCATAGTAGAACATTTTAAACCTTTCAAAACCATTTTATGTTCTACATACTCTGCCATGTTTTTCAAAGACGTATGATTGCAAATTTGGTTTCAAAGTTTGATACAAAATGTAGTGTTTTCAAAACTTCTGGGTTTTTATCAAAAGTCATGCATGTATGAAATTTTATATGGTTTAATATTTTTCTCTGATAGAGTATAACATTTCAAACATGTATGTAAAATTTTATAATTTTTGGAATTTTCTGGGAGTTTCTGAAATTCGACAGAAATGCTGAAATTTCAGACTGATAGAGTATCAGTCGACTGCCCTATGGGCAGTCGACTGGCACGGCTATTTTCAGCTGCTGTGAGAAATTTCAGAAATAAATTATTCTCACATTTGATGCCATAGGTTTTGGTTGCTTGAGGCAATCATTTTGATGGTGTCAAAGGGGGAGAATGGGTGGTTTAAGTTAGAATTTTGACTTAAAATGGATGATTTTAGGTATTTTATCTAACTTAGACCTTGAAAGGTTAAAATTTGGAGAGAAGACATGGATTAAGGGAGAGGGGTACCTCTTAGTTTCGGATATGTCTTATATTTTAACATTGCTATTGTTAAGTGGAAATTTAACTTGGAATGAGATTAGAATTGAAACTGTGGAGAGGACATAGGTTAAGGGGGAGGTTACCTCTTAGGGTTGTTATGTCTCATAATGTTTCAATTGCTATGTTTTGCTATTGCTATTGTGGTTGTTGCTTATCTCTAACTTAAATATATTGTCACACATCAAAAAGGGGGAGATTGTTGAGGCAATCAGCCCTTAAATGATTGGAAGATCATGGCTTTGATGTGTGGGCGAATAGGTTTAAAGTTAGAGTGTTATGTTGTATTTGATTTGTGTGATTGAGTTTGCAAGACATGGAGAATCACACTTGGTGGACCTATCCGAGGGACGAGAGCCGAGGGAGGAGAGCTCCAAGGGCAAGCCAGGAAGTGGACTTCAAAGGGCACACGTGAAGGGTGGCATGGAGGCAAGCCAAGGGAAGGCTTGCGTGCGCATCCGAGGGACGATAGCCAGAGGAAGAGGACTTCAAGGGGCGAGCTAAGGGAGCAGACCTGAAGGCACACGCGAAGGAGAAAGTTCGGAGTGGCTGGAGCTGAGCTGGGAGGCAGGGCAGTCGACTGGCCCAGAGGCAGTCGACTGCCAAAACCCACAGAAAGTTCGCAGCTTCGGACCAGTCGACTGGCCAAGGGGCAGTCGACTGGTATACCCCAAAACTAGTCGTTGGCTAGCTGTTTGCTAGCCGTTGGACAACATTTATTGTTGGGCCAGTCGACTGCCATCGGGGCAGTCGACTGGTGCGGGGCTGGACAGACTGCGAATATGTCCTTTTCACCTATAAAAGGAGCTCCTCGTTACACGTGTATGTACAGTTCCGTATAGTAACGAAGTGCTGCCCAATTGTAGAGTGATCTTTGCTTTCTCCGTCATATTTCTGCATCTGTAAAGAGGAAGCTTTTGCTGTAAAGGTTTCTCCACCTCAAGGAGACTTTTCGATAGTGAAAAGTGGTGCTCGTAGCGTGGATCCTTGGATTAGTCACCCATCTGGGTGGATACCAAGTAAAAGAACTTTGTTAGCATTGTTATTTCTTTTGCATATTATTTCTGCTACGCTAACATCTTTGTAGAGATCAAAACGATAAAAGAAAGTGCAATCACCCCCCCTCTGCACGCCTACATCGATCCTTCACTCGCCACCAGTCGAATGCTCCCAGGGCAGTCGACTGGTGCCACTGAAATTCGACCGTTGCACCCCAACGTTCGAATTCTCAGCTAACTCACTAGCCACCTACCAGTCGACTGCTCCCAGAGCAGTTGACTGGTCCCAAGCTGAAACCCTTCACGAGTACATTCACACAGCACTCGTACCCTCACGACTCGACTGACTCCTCATCCGCAGCCTCGACTATTGCCTTCACGCCCTCTTCGTCTTCGGCTCCCGTCCCTCGGATGCATGCAAGCCTCCAGCTTGCCTCCATGTCATCCTTCACACATGCCTCGAAGTCTATGCCGCTCAGCTCATCGTCCCTGCTCACCAAGGTCCCTTAGGTGCGTATACAAGCCTCCAGCTTGTCTCCATGCCACCCTTCACCATACTGAGGCCGTCCAGCCAAGTCCATATATGTAACATGTACAACCTACACACTCAACATTCACATATAAGAACACAAGAGTAAACCTAACTTAAACTCTTTGCCCAAACATCAAAACACTTGGTCACTCCGGACCTTTGCATAGTTGCACACTGATAGAGCTCCATATATGGTTGATGATGGGTCGTCAGTCATATATTCCTAGTACTGTTGCATATTGATGATCGTTGGCTTTCTTGTAGTTGAGATGAGTCATCAATCATATAGTTCTGCCCACACGACCACTTGGGGTAGTGGTAGTTGGAGTATGTGTAGTTGTTCTGTTATGCCACGCTTGACAACTTAGAGGTAGTGGTAGTTGGAGTTGTGCGTAGGCAGTAGAGGTATAGAGTTGTTGGCTTCCCCTTTCTAGCTTTAGGGTATTATCATCATAGTGGACTTGTTGGTTCCAGAGCTATTAGATCACTCTTTTTAGCTTAGGGGTATGTGTTATGATGGGGCTATTGGCTCGTGAGATGTTGGCTCCCCCTTTTCCTGACTTTGGGATTATTATTGTTGGAGCTTTTATCTCCTCAGCACCCTGTTCACTTGCCACCTAGTGTAGCAGTAGCTAGAGTGTGTACAGACATCATGTGCACATTATGCATCGTTCAATTTGCTTGTGTTTGTTATATTTGTTTGCATGCATATAGTTGATATGCATATATAGGTAGTGTATCATATAGGTTATGTTGTCATGTGTTACTCATGTGGTTTTGAGTTGATCTATTACAGATCATGAGCTTTACTGATCATTATACCATATGCGTTAGGTCGATTCTGGTATGTATATTTATTTTGTCAGTTATGGTTATGTTCATTTTTTGTTACTACCTTGAGATTGTATCAGTTTGATCTCCTTATATTGTTTTATTCATGCACTGCCTATATTTCTATTACCGTTGAGTCACCCGGACTCACTATCGCTTTGTATGTTTTTGTTTTTCCCAAGTAGCATGCAGACATTATGGAGTCGCTTGGAGTATCCTGACTGCTAGTCCCACTTCACATCAAGGGTATTTGGATTTCTTTATGGATTTGGTATTGTATTATTTTGTCTGGACATGTATTTTAGCCTTGTGGCTTAATTTTGGTTTTAGTTTGTGAATATTGTGTCAAGCCGAATTAGCTCACAGGTAGATTCTTTTGGTTTTTCACTATTTTTGTTTATACTAGTGTGTGGGCTGCTATATTAATTGCATGATTATGATTTCAGTCGTGTGAGCTGTTATGTTAAACTGTGTGGTTGTGTTTTCCCTTTATTTCTAGCAATGTGCGTTGTTGATATGTGTGGCTAATGTATTCATATTTCATATGTTGTTCGTACATGAGAGATACTGCCCATGTTTAGAGCAAACATCAACCTTGGGGCATGACAATTAAGGTGGGGTGGGACGGGGCAGATGGCTTGGAAGGGGGTTCGACGACAAGGCAGAAGAGGATGGAAATTGCTTCCTCATCCAATCGGTCTGATCTTGGCGGTGATAAGGAGGCAAGCGGTGAGGGTTCACGCCAAGGAATAGTGAAGATAGCATGCAGTGAGGAATAGGGAGGCAAGAGCATGGAGAGGAAAAGGAGTGGTAAAAGTGGTTTTGGGAGAAAGCAAGGCAAAAAAGAGAAACAAAATCTAGGTTTAATTAATAACCTAAGGGTAAAAAAATATGGTAAATTGCATAAAACTCCCCAATGCCCATTTGATCTTTGCATGCACTCCCCATTTGAGATTTTTTTCGCATTCACTCCATAATGGATTGAGTATAAAAGAGTGAAAATTGAGTATACGTAAGTGAAAATTGAGTATAAAAGAGTGAGAATTGAGTATACAATTTCTTGATGTGGTGGATACAACCTTACATACTCAAATTTCTAACTTTTATACTCAATTTTCTTCAAATAATACTTACCAAACTGTCTTGTCAATCCCATCAGGGACTGCATGCAAAGAAAAACTTGAGTGAGGATTGCATGCAAAGATAAATTTGAAGATGGGGAGTTTATGAAAATTTCCCCAAAAAAAACCATGTTTTCTTATGAGAAAATTGGTGAAAACTTCCCAAACCGAAACTAATCTTTGCATGCAGTCCCCACTTGATAAAATCTTTGCATGCACTCCCTGATGTGATTGACAAGATGATTTTGTGTGTTATTTTTTTATCAATATAAAAGAGTAAAAATTCAGTATATATTGTAAAGATTTGAGTATAAATTGTTTAAGATTGATTACTAATTTAAGAAATTTGAGTATTATTTAAAAAAAATTGAGTATACATTGTTTGAGATTGATTACTAATTCAAGAAATTTGAGTATTATTTAAAAAAATTGAGTATACATTGTTTCAGTGTATAGTAAAATTTTCAGTATACATTATAAAAATTTACGTATAAATTAATTTAGATTGAGTATTATTTGAAGAAATTTGAGTATATGAGATTGCATCAAGATCATGATGGAGGGACCATCGCATCAAGATCTTCACAGGAAAGGTCACCGAAACTTTATAATCAAATTTCTTAAATTAATACTAAATCTCAAATAATTTATACCCAAATATTTATAATGTATATTGTATTTTTACTCTTTTATACTGATAAAAATATAATACACAAAATCATCTTGTCAATCTCATGAAAGAGTGCATACAAAAATTTTATCAAGTGGAGACTATATATAAAGGTTAGTTTCGGTTTGGGAAGTTTTCGTTAATTAACTCTTTTTTATTGACTAATTAAACTGTGTTTGATGAATTAGTTAATAAATTTGTATCGATTAATTTATTTTAATAAAAAATTTGATTAAACATATAATTTTATTTTTAACAATTAATTTAATCTTTTTATTAAATAAAATTTTATTTGATTAATTAATTTATTATTATTATTATTATTATTATTATATAACTATGTTAGTTGATTGCCTCGCGATCAAGGTAGTGTTCCTACAAGTAGTGATTTGATGTTAGATTATATTTTATATATTATTATACTTTTAAAAAAAATAGAAGCATCTTAAAACTTAATATTAAACAAAATAAAAATCATTTAATTCAAGTTTTTGATAAAAATAATATAAATTTTTAATATATTTTAATTCATATATATATATATATATATATATATATTTCTATGGATATATATTTATAATCAATTTTTTTAAAATTATATATTTTATTAATATTGATATAAAATTGTAAATTTGCGTCTTTTATATTTTATTTAGAGATAGATTTCTTTATCTCAAAATTTTTATTATTTTAAACGACATTATTAAATGAAATAGTACAATTTCAATATATTCCATAGTAAGTTTAACATTTTTATCTTGACTTTTTATAGAATTTTAAATGAATTTCTTTTATAGAAATTGTATGGTCTCAAATTTCGTTTATAATCCGTATTAATTTTTACTTATAAAAATCTATATGTAATTTTGAATCAAATTTGTTTTAAACTGTCTTAATTTTTTTCAAATATTATATTTTATTAAAGTGCAACGGATTAATAATTCTGTATCAAATATGTCTATGATTTATATAAATCTAAAACAAATTTTATTTCCATCTTAAATTTTTCATTAAATTTTAAACAAAATTTTTGGTGAAAATTATACGAATTTAAATTCTGTTTATAATATGTATTTAGTTTTGTTTATAAATATTTATTTGGAGTTTTATTTCAAATTCTTTTTAAATCTGTTTCAATTTTTTTTTCAAATATTATATTTTATTAAAGTGAAATGGATTAGTAATTTGATAGCAAATCCGTTTCTGATTTATTTAAATTTGAAAAAGATTTTTATTCCGTCTCAAAATTTTATTTTTAAAGTTTTATTGGCTTGTAGGGAGGTTATGTATGATAATTTGAATCAAATATCGTTCCAACACGAACTGAATATTATACTCGTGAAAACAAACTTATGGGTTGTTTCCTCTACAGGTACTCTGCCTTATGGTCGCCCAACTTGATTGTTCCAACAAATTCAGCATTGACGCATGCCCGAATAGAGGATCAAACCGTGTCTCTCTAATATGCATCCATTCTGCCAAGCAGGAGGCTTACCATATAATTTTCATACGAGCAATGATGACAGTGTTAGATATGATTTTAATATCATTCATCATTGAAAGTCAAATTTGATTTCAAAATCGAAATCTACGTTTCGTATAGATAAATCTAGATTATTTATTTGCTCAAAATCGAATAAGGGTGAATGAAAAATTAATTATTCAAGATACGTTCAATGGTAACCGTCGGATCAAAGATCTGGACAGATCGCAAGAAGGTGCGATCTGGAGCGTCGGATCAAAGATCTAAATGTGAAGAGGGAGAATGGATCTGAGGCGTCGGATTAAATGTTCTAATCTGACGGTCGAGATCAAAATGGATATGAAGAGTTATAACTCTTCAGATCAAAGGACGAGATTAAATGACCTTTAAAGGGTTATACCCTTTCGTTATGAACGGTCCAGATCTGTCCGAACCAAAGGGTACTTACCTCTTCACTCAATATAAATAGATCCCTCCACTAGATCATTTCATTCATTCAAGCATTGCAATCTATAAGCATTTGCACTCCTTCCTCTTTTGCATCGAGAGTCCGAGAAGCCTACGGAAGGTTCGCCGGTCTCAGAATTTGAAGTGCTACTATTCCGAGACGATGTCGTTGTATCTTGGAAACGAATTGCTGCTATCCGTGAGCACCAGTAGCGGAGTAATATCATTTTACCGAGATAGTGTCCAACACTAGCCTCGACGTGAAATACCAATCAGTTTGCTTCCTCCGAAAGCAACCTCCCGGAAGTTCCGACGGTCGTGAATCGACTAAGTCAAATACCGAGGAGATATATTCGGAATTATTGAAGGATTAAATTCCCAACATCGTAAAACTATATTGGTGCAATTATTATAAAATAATTGACGTCAAGAGGAATCGAATTGGAGACCTCTTATATGTTAATTTGAGGTGGTAACCAACTACACTAGGGGGTGTCAAAAATCAACACGACCCGACGACCCAACCTGAATCGACCCGAAAAAATCGGGTTCGGGTTGAAAATTTTCGGGTTCGGGTCGGGTTCGGGTTGGGTTCGGATCGGGTCGGGTTCGGGTTGACCCAAATTTAATATTTTTGTGGATTTTTTGGAGTTAAATCAAATTTTATTTTGAAAATTAAGATATTTTTATGTATATTAATATCAATATAGTATGATCATGATGAAGTATTGAGATAAAAGTGAAGAATTATAAGGAAAATAGTGAAAAAAGACGTTTTGAATCAGTTTTTTCGGGTTATTCGGGTCGGGTTGGGTTGGTCGGGTTCGGGTTTGGGGGTTTCGGGTTGAAATCGGGCTCGGGTTGGGAGTTAAAATTTTTTTTTCCCAACCCAACCCGACCCACCCGAATTGACACCCCTAAACTACACCACCGCACCAAGTTAAGGGAATCCGATCTACAATAAAGTTATTCGGCAAACTGATATGGCTAGAGTCAACGATGTACCAACCACCGTCGTCCCTCACGCCAAGAAGTCGAACGGAGTCGACTTCAAAAATCAACGATATACCCACCGCCATCCCTCACGCCGAGAAGCTGGAGAAATTCAACGGAGCTGACTTCAAAAGATGGTAGCAAAAGATGTTGTTCTACCTAACCACGCTGAACCTTGTACGGTTCCTGCGTGAAGACCCACCAGCCACTATGGAAAATAATTCCGGGAGCCAGGCTGCTCGCGATGCGTGGTCTCACGGAGACTTCCTGTGTCGCAATTACGTACTTAATGCGCTGGACAATGTGCTATATAACGTATATTTCATCATGGAGACGGCTAAGTCACTGTGGGAATCGCTGGAGAAGAAATACAAAACTGAAAATGCCGGACTGAAGAAATTCATCGTCGGTCGATTTTTGGATTTCAAAATTGTGGATTCCAAGAGCTTCACTTCTCAGGTCCAAGACATGCAACTGATAATGCATGATTTGGACGCAGAAGGAATGACGCTGAACGAGTTATTCAAAGTTGCTGCGGTAATCGAGAAACTCCCTCCGTCATGGAAGGATTTCAAAAATTACCTAAAGCACAAGCAGAAGGAGATGAGACTTGAAGACCTCATCCTGCGGTTGCGAATAGAGGAGGATAATCGAAAATTATCCGACTCTAGAGGAACAAAGCGGATAGTCGACGAGATGTCCAACCTGACGGAACCAAAAGCGAAGAAGCCGAAGCAACCGAACCAGAAGGCTCAAAGCAAAAAGTTTAAGGGCACGTGCTACAATTGTGGAAAGTCAGGACACATGTCCAAAGACTGCAGACGCCCGAAGAAGACAACCAAGAGCCAGAAGAATGTTGCGAACCAAGTCGCAACCTCTGCTGACATAGATCTCAGCACTCTGGATCTCACTGCGGCCGTGTTTGAAGCCAATTTGGTGGACAACCCGAAGCAGTGGTGGATCGATACTGGAGCAACCCGCCACGTCTGTTCGGACAAGGCGATGTTCTCCAAGTACACCCCGATAAGTGGTAGAAAGCTCTATATGGGCAATTCCACGACGTCCTCAATTGTTGGACTCGGGACAGTTGTTCTAAAAATGACGTCTGGGAAAGAGCTAACTCTCATTGATGTGCTCCATGTTCCCGACATCAGGAAGAACTTAGTTTCAGGATCGACACTTGTTAAAGTCGGATTCAAACTAGTGTTCCAATCCAACAACTTTGTGCTTACGAAGAACGGTGTATTCGTAGGAAAAGGGTATTTAGAATAAAATTTGTTCAAGATGGTTGTAATGACTGTACACCGTAACTTTGATGGTAATAAAAAGCTTCCAGCTATGTTGTTGAGTGTTTTAATTTATGGCATGACTGGCTTGGGCATGTCAATAATAATACTCTGAAACATCTCGTCAAACTAAATATATTACCGAACATCAATGTTGACGAAACACACAAATGCGAAGTGTGCGTGGAAGCGAAAATAACGAGACTACCTTTTCATTCGGTGGAAAGGTCAACGACTCCTCTAGAATTAATACATAGTGATCTATGTGACTTGAAATTCGTGCAAACTAGAGAAGGTAAAAAGTACTTCATTACTTTTATCGATGACTGCACGAGGTTCTGTTATGTCTTTCTTTTAAGAAGTAAAGACGAAGCCCTGGAAGCTTTCAAAATCTATAAAAACGGAAGTTGAAAATCATCTTAAAAAACGAATTAAAATAATTCGTAGCGATAGAGGTGGAGAATATGGTGTACCGTTTGATAAATTCTGTTCAGAATTTGGAATTATCCATCAGACAACGGCACCTTACTCACCTCAATCGAATGGTGTTGCCGAACATAAAAATCGGACACTAAAGGAAATGATGAATGCCTTGTTGATAAATTCGGGCTTACCCCAGAATTTATCGGGGGAAGTCATATTATCAGCAAATCACATTCTCAACAAAATCCCTCACAAGAAAAATGATAAAACACCATATGAACTATGGAAAGGCCGCGAGCCATCGTACAAATACTTGAAAGTGTGGGGGTGCTTAGCAAAGGTCGAAGTACCTAAGCCAAAACAAGTTAAGATCAGACCTAAAACGTTCGATGCAATATTTGTCGGATATGCCCAAAAAAGTAGTGCATATTGCTTCATAGTTCATAAGTTAGACATTCCTGATATTCACGTGGGTACAACCATAGAATCTCGGGATACAATATTTTTTGAAGTCATGTTTCCAAATAAGAAGGAAAACGTTCAAAATAATGACAACGAAAGTTATAACAAAGATAATATTCCAGAACTTAGTTGTCATAAAAGGGCTATTGACAATCAAAGCGAAGAGCCACGTCCGAGTAAACGGGCTAGAGTTGAGAAATCGTTCGGGCCGGATTTCATGACATTCATGTCAGAAATGGAGCCAAGAACACTAAGCGAAGCTCTCTCTGGTTCCGACGGCCCATTGTGGAAAGAAGCTGTTAATAGCGAAATCGAGTCCATCATGAATAACCATACTTGGGAATTAGTAGACCTTTCTTCTGGTACTAAACCATTAGGTTATAAGTGGATACTAAAACGCAAGTATAAAGTTGATGGATCGATTGATAAGTATAAGGCCAGACTTTTAGCTAAAGGGTACAAGCAACAAGAAAGCCTTGATTACTTCGATACCTACTCACCGGTGATAAGGATTACGTCCATACGAGTGCTGATAGCCATTGCAACATTGTATGACCTTGAAATACACCAAATGGATGTTAAGACTGTGTTCTTAAATGGTGAGTTGGAAGAAAAAATCTACATGGAGCAACCTGAGGGGTTCATAGCTCCTGGAATTGAGGGAAAGGTGGAGCAACCTGAGGGGTTCATAGCTCCTGGAATTGAGGGAAAGGTGTGTCGACTTGTTAAGTCGTTGTACGAACTTAAACAAGCACCAAAGCAATGACACGAAAAATTTGACAAAATAATGCTGTCAAACGAATTCAGAATAAATGAATGTGACAAATGCATTTATGTCAAAAGCACACATGAGAGTTATGTAATCGTCTGTCTATACGTAGACGACATGCTCATAATGGGAAGTAATCATGATGTCATCATGAGTACTAAGAAAATGTTGACCAATAGTTTCGACATGAAAGATATGGGTCGAGCAGATGTCATATTGGGAATTAAAATTCTCAGGACGTCCGATGGGATAGTTTTAACACAATCCCATTATGTAGATTCAGTATTGAAAAGATTTGATGCATACGATCTCTCTACTGTAAAAACACCTATGGATCTAAGTCAACACTTAGCGAAAACCCATGGTGAACCCATATCGCAATTGGAATATTCCTAGATAATTGGCAGTTTGATGTATCTCACAAACTGTACTCGTCCGGATATTGCCTGTGTGGTCAACAAACTGAGTCGTTTTACGAGCAATCCAAACGACACCCATTGGAAAGCAGTGATGCGAGTTCTTAGATATTTAAAATATACTATGAACTACGGATTACATTACGGAAAGTATCCCGCAGTCTTGGAGGGATATTATGATGCTAATTGGATCTCCGATACAAAAGACTCCAAATCCACTAGTGGATATGCATTCACGATCGGTGGAGGAGCAGTATCTTAAAAATCCACCAAGCAAATATGCATAGCTCGATCAACAATGAAATCCGAGTTTATAGCACTTGATAAAGTAACTGAAGAAGCTGAATGGTTACAGAATTTCTTGGAAGATATTCGGAGCTGGATAAAACCTGTGCCCGCCGTACTTATCCACTGTGATAGTCAATCGACAATTGAAAGGGCACAGAGTAGTATGTATAATGGTAAATCATGACATATACGTCGTCGACATAATACCATTAGGCAGTTGATCTTGAACGGAGTGATTGCAATCGATTATGTCAAATCTAAGGATAATTTAGCAGATCCCCTAACGAAGGGGCTAAATCGAGATCAAGTATACTGCTCATCAAGAGGAATGTGATTGAAAAATCTACAACTAAAAAACGACTGTAGCGGTAACCCAACCTTATTGACTGGAGATCCAAGATCTTGGTTCAATAGGACAACGAAGTTACAGAAGTTGTGTAAAAGCACAAGAGAAATAATTATCTCTACTATCCCAATCCTAGGATGATTTGGTGCTGTCCTACCACATGTAGTGAGGATAAGCTTATGCTTTTAATGACTTCTATACCTTTAAGGGGGAGTATGGTAGGATACTCTTGATAGAAGTGTCACCTATGTGAGTGTGAAGACATGCCACTTCACTGAAACACTCATGAATCCAAGATGGTGTCCATGGCCGAAATGGAACCAACCATGAGAACTAAAAGTGGGTGAGATAAGTCTCTGTGTGGGTGTTATTGTCTTAGTATACACCAACAGCTGAGCAGTTCAAGACATCACGTTCACTGCACAGCCTAGTATGCTCGATAGCATTCCACTACGGAAGGTTTAAAACCACGAGTTACCTTTCCCGATGCATTGACTTACCGATTGGACTCTTGTAAAGTGTCAGCATGCATACATGCAATACATGCATTAATTTCCATTCATGTGGGGGATTGTTGGATACGATTTTTGATGCCATAGATCGTTGAAAGTCAAGTTTGACTTCAAAATAGAAATTTATGTTTCGCGTTGATAAATCTGGACTATTTATTTGCTCTAAACCGAATAAGGGTGAATGAGAAATTAATTGTTCAAGATACGCTCAATGGTGGTCGTTGGATCAAAGATCTGGACAGATCACAAGAAGGTGCGATCTGGAGTGTCGGATCAAAGGTCTGAATGTGAAGAGGGAGAATGGATCTGAGACCTCGGATTAAATGTTATAATCTGACGGCTGAGATCAAGATGGATCTGAAGAGTTATAACTCTTCAGATCAAAGGACGAGATTAAATGACCTTTAAAGGGTTATACCCTTTCGTTATGAACGGTCCAGATTTGTCCAAACCAAAGGGTACTTACCTCTTCACTCAATATAAATATATCCCTCCACTAGATCATTTCATTCATTCAAGTATTGTAATCTATAATCATTTGCACTCCTTCCTCTTTTGCATCGAGAGTCCGAGAAGCCTACGGAAGGTTCGGCGGTCTTGGAATTTGAAGTGCTACTATTCCGAGACGACGTCGTTGTATCTTGGAAACGAATTGCTGCTATCCGTGAGCACTAGTAGCGGAGCAATATCGTTTTACGAAGATAGTGTCCAACACTAGTCTCGACGTGAAATATCAATCAGTTTGCTTCCTCCGAAAGCAATCTCCTAAAAGTTTCGACGGTCGTGAATCGACTAAGTCAAATTCTGAAGAGATATATTCGAAATTATTGAAGGATTAAATTTCCACAGACAGTGCATCTCAAATGCATCAAATCATCTTATGGATATCTCTTTTTTTTTAAATAAAAAAAGATATCATCCTTTTCAAGAATACTGTTGCTTTTGATGCGGCGGTAGCAGATATGATTAGTTATTATAATTAATAGTTACTACAATAAAAATAATAATTATTTGATTTTAATAAAAATTATTATCTACAAATTACTTAATTTTTTATCAACTTTATCCAAATTACTTAATTTTTTTAATCAAAATTACTTTAAATTGATAAAAAAAATTACTCTAAAACAAATGGTAGAAGTTGTGGCTGCTAAATAATCGGAGAAGCTATTAAATAGTTATTATTCAATTATAGCTAAAAAATTCTACACTCATAAATCTTGACCATAAATTTTAAATCATAAATATTATTATATTAAAATATTATTTATCAACTTATTTAAAATTATAAATTTTATCAAAATTATTTTAAATTCATCCAAATCACTTTAAAATAATTATAGAAGTTACTCAATAGTTGTCACATAGTTATAAAAATTACTAAGTAGCTATTATACAGATAAATTCTAAATCTTAAAATCTCAAATCAATCATGAACATTACTATGTCAACATACTCTTTACCAATTTATTCAAAATTATTTAAACTTTATTAAAATCATTTTAAATTTATTAGAATCACTTTAAAATAGTTGTAAAAGCTACTAAATATCTACCATACAATTATAGATGTTACTAATAGTTATTACAATAATTACAACAATGTTGTACTAATTGTTACACGTTGTAGCCGTAGGATCATTGGAAATCGAGGAGGGGAGGGGGGGGGGGGGGGAGGGTGAAACTCGATCGTTCATAAATTTCTTTTCCATAACGTGAAACAAAGTAAAACAGTGGAAAATAAAGTATTTCTTTTCTTTTACTTGGTTTGGAGCCTTCAGCGACACTACTCCAAAGTTCGCAGTCCTCGACCGTATTCGTTGGGCAATCTACTATAATTTTGTCTTCAAAAAATGGAGAAAGTAATATCATACAAGTTATAAGGGAGATTAGTAACAACCTATTGATTGCCTTTTATGATGCAAGTACAAATACGAAATAAAAACAAGTATATCGGTATGGAGGTATGATCATGAGCGCAGTGTGTCGGAGACTTCTCGGTGTCGTAGCAGTACAGCGTGAGCAGTTCGTCGACGCTAGAAGAGAGTATAGGGTGACTGGAAGAGATGATTAGTGCACTGATTTCGAGCTCCTAATATAGGTATGGTTTTGTCAGCTGAAAAACCGTTCAGTGATCCTTTCGGTCAACTAAACCTCCTATTTGGTCGACTGAACCCTGTGTCATTCCTTCTTTGCTTCGCTCAGTTGGCACTGTAATAAATGCATTGGTCGACTGATCCTCCTGATCAGTCGACGGAAAAATCTTCCTTTTGTGTAGTTGCACCATACCAAAAGTGTATTGGTCGACTGATTTATTTGGAATATGCCCAATCTGGCGCAGTTTGGCTAGTTCGATTGGCTGATCCACTTGCTCAGTCGACCAAACCCTTGGTTAACGTCCTTTGATTAATCTGCAAGAAATTGTTAGCATAACACAATAATATGTAAATGATTAATCCTGCAAAATAGAATTAGCATAAATATAAATATAATATGCATGAGTAATCGACAGTAGGACCTATCTTGATCTCAATTTAGAAACCTCCATAGGTTTCTCTAGTTGGATTAACACCTAAGGTTGTCCCATCGGAATACGACCTCACAATACTCTCCTCCAGGACTTACCTTCACTCACTTGCCAAATATCGAGTTCTCTAGACCTATTTGGACTTTCTCCGCTCAGTGTTTGATCTCTTGATCCACTAAGGCTTTTCCTGTAATACTAAATTAGCATAACAACAATAGTAATGTAAAACATTATTGCTAAATAGTATTGATAAACCTATACTTGGAGTTCACTCCTCCAAGACTTCTAAGGTTACCTACCTTAGGGTTTCCATTGCCTAGCTTCACTCAATAGGACTTTCCACTACTTGGTTTCACTCACCAGGGTCTGACTTTACTCACTAGGGCTTTCACCAACCTAGCTTCACTCACTAGGGTCTGACTTCACTCACCAGCACTTCAGCAACCTAGCTTCACTCACTAAGGTCTGACTTCACTCACTAGGACTTCACCAACCTAGCTTCATTCATTCAGGTTTGGCTTCACTCACTAGGACTTTACTTGGAATTGACACCTCCAAGACCTAAGGCTACCTCCCTCTAGGGTTTTTCTCTTGCTAGTCACTTGGTATACTACTCATACGACTAGGTCAAATTTGACCAATCCATTAAACATATTGTTAAATAAACATCAAAACCCTAAAGGTTGATTGCACCAATAGTAGCTATAAGTACCACGGGTTAGTTTTGATGTGATCAACCAAGTCAAATTAGGTCTTGCGTTATTTTTAATACCTTGTGTCTAAGTGTTCAAGAACTTAGGAACAAAAGAAGTTGAGTAGAAGAAGCAACGAGTGAGAAGGATAACACGAAAAGGGAGTCGACGTGCTCGGTGCATCCAAGGGACGAGAAACTCGGAAGAGTACATCGATGGAGAGAGAAAGATGCGTGTGATGGCCGAGGGATGAGAAGTTGGGGATGAATCCTGTTTGAGGAGAAGGCCGGAGTTGAGTTCAGATGAACTCAATTATGGACGGCTGGAGCATCACTCAAGTGATTGGATTGAAAAATGATTAACAAATGAAATTAATCATTTTCAAATGAACAGTGCTAGAGGCGTCTTAATTGTGACTAGAGGCGTGGCGCCTCGAATGAACAATACTCAAGGTGCCTTGAGTGTCAACTAGGGCGCATCAAGTAAACAATAGTCATTGAAAAAGTGTTATTGTATGGATAAAACTTTATTCAATTGAGGTGCCCTAGGTCACATTGGAAGCGTTTTGAATACCACGTCAACAAACAATCACTTCGACCAACGGACTATAAATAATCCCCTAGAGTTAGGAGTTCAACACAACAACTTGTATTCATTTTCCATATCTTGTTTTGAGCTTCTAAAGTCTATAAGAGGCTACTCCACCATCACGAAGGAGTTTTGATAATGAGCTTTCAACTATCATGGATTAACAACCATCTTGGTTGTAACCAAGTAAATTCTGACCTCTTATTTCATTTGATGTTGTTTATTATTTTGATTAATTAATTGTGTGTCCTTGCTAAGTTTGATAGCAAGAGAATTGTTAACTTTTATTTTCAAGACTATGCACCTCCCTTTAGCCGGCCAATATGATCTTAACAATTGGTATTATAGCCCAACTGCTTTAGAAGGACTAGCCGCCATCTAAACTAATAAGATGATGGTCGAATCTAACATCTACCCACCGAAGATCGATGGAGAATTCACTGTTTGGAAGAAGAAAATGGAAGTATATTTCAAAACAAATTTTGGTATTCTATTAATAATTAAATATGATTTTGAAGCACCGAAGAACGAGGACGGAAGAGTAATTGAAGAGTCCCATTGGACCAAAAAAGAAAAGATAAAACTTTGTGGCAAATGGTAAGGTAGAGTTTCATCTGCTAAGTATACTACTGCCATAAGAAGTCAACCAGATCGATGCCTATGATTCCTCTAAAGAACTATGGTAGAAGTTCTTGGAGCTCCATGAAGGAATCTCAGAGGCTAAGCTAGCGAGACGGGGCCTATTCTAAAATCAACCAATGAACTTTCGAATGGAAAAGAGTGAAACAGTGGCTTAATTGCATGCAAAGATCAAGAAACTGATCATCAGACTCAACACCCTCTTAAGATACGGTAACAAATTGGGTCTCACTAAGGTATGCATTGAATGCATTTCCGAGAACCCCAAATGGATGTCTGTAGTAGAATCCTAATACATCTCCAAAGACCTCGAGGTAAGTAGTTTAGAAATTTTCTATCCTCGAATTACACAAGTCTAGATGTGCATGCTTATGAAAGGAAAATGAGCCAAACTAGAATCTAGTGCTGAAAGCCATGAAAGACGAACCAGATTCCAAAAAGATTACATGGTAAATATTTTTTTAAAGTTCTTTGAATCTAATAATTTTGATAAGTCATAAACCATGAAGCTACTACAAGGTAAAAAAAAAAAATAAGGGGCTACAAATGTAATGAAGAAGGACACATAAAAGACAACTGTCTGAAAGTGAAAAGCAAAGAGAAGGAAAAAGTGAAAGGGTCAAGACAATTCAAGAAAAAAAACCTCAAAGTTGTAAGTACCTTGGGTTGGTTTTGATGTGATCAACAGAGTCAAGTTAGGTCACGATTGTTGGACCTTGGATGGCTAGAGAGGGGGGTGTGAATAGCCAGACACTTTAAAAACTTGGCTTCTTTTTCGTTTCTACGATTAAGGTTAGCAGCGGAAGACAAATAGACAGAAACAAAAACAACCTAAACAGAAAGACAAATATAAATCAGTCGCTAACAAGGAGGGTTTACAAGATTCGGGGATAACTTACCCCTACTCCTTGGCATGCCCGTAAGGTGGGTGATCCCTAGATCGTCGGCAGATCAAGCTCCGAAAATCCGGATAACACAGTCTCCTTCTCGGTGGAGAAACCTCTCCACAGATAGTCTCAGAATGATATCAAACAAAGCACAGAGACAATGAGAAGGCTTACAGAATGCGAGCACAGAAAGCGCGAAGGAGAACCTTTACAGACCACAACTCACAACACAGCACAACCCTAGCAAGAGTCTTCACTCAGCTCTTCCTTCTCATGGTGTCTGCTTGCTGATCAACTCGCAAAGATCTCAAAAGTTCAAAGTTCTCAGAGTTTCAAAGATACTATCTCTTCTTCTTCAACCTTCTCTTAAACCTTTGCTCATCACCAGGTCATCACCAGCGCGTCTACAACCAGCTCACCACCAGGCGCGTTTGCAACCAGCTCTGTCACCACTGACCCACTGACCTCTACTGGGCTCAGTCCACTGAAACCTCTTCAGTCGAGCCTCAGGTCAGTTGCCAGCTCCGCCAGACAGTTGCCAGCCCGTTCCAGAAGCCGTTGAATCCTGCGAATGGAAAACAGACAAACCTGACTGAAGCGAAAGTCGCCAATTGACCCTCCTTCTTGGTTTGTGTCATCCCTGTATCACCTGCACACTCAGCAGAAGATTAGCACAGTAAATCAAATCGAATCAGCAGGGTAACAACATGTATCAGAAGCGATCAGAGTGAAATAAAAAATCTGACAATGATTCAAATTAAGGTTATCAGACACTGATTGGTCACCCTACCTGATCAGTGAATCTCCTGATCGATCAGGCACCTGCCTGATCGATCACCTTGACCGATCAGAGAACAAGGATCGGTCCACTGACCGATCACAAGGAAGACCAGAAGTTAGCCAAGGCCCGACTCGCAACCCTGATTAGTCACTTGACTGATCAAGCTCGAGCCCTGATTGGTCATCATGATCGATCAGGCTAGATCCTGACCGATCAGGCTCCTGCCTGATAGATCCAGGAATGCCCTGATCGATCCGTAGACCGATCAGGGTCTTTGATCGTTCATCAGACCGATCCGAGACCATACAGAAGGTCATGGGATCCAAGCCAAGCCCTAATCGGTCACTTGACCAATCAGGTTAGGGCCTGATCGGTCATAGTGACCGATCAGGTCACACCCTGACCGATTAGGAGCCATCCTGATCGGTCAGGGTGTCCCTGATCGGGCTATCTAACCGATCAGGGTTTCTTACAGAAATCTTTTGATCTCTCTCTGATCGTTCACCAGAATGATCAGAACCCATACAGAATGTCTTTGTTCTCTTTCTGATCGTTCACCAGAACGATCAAACTCCCTAGATCGGTCACCAGACCGATCTATTAACATGGGAGCTCGTGCCAACATCTGATCGGACTCCAGACCGTTCCTGCCACTTGGCTGACTCATGCCCAGTCCCCCCGGACCAAGACTTTATGCCCAGCTTCACTCACCGGGACTTTGTTCAACCTAGCTTCCCTCGCTAGGACCTGGCTTCACTCACCAGGGTTTCTTTCACCTAGCTTCACTCGCTAGGACCCAGCTTCACTCACCGGGGTTTCCTTCCACCTAGCTTCACTTACTAGGACCCGACTTCTATTTTATTGATTATTTGAGTTGCTAAAATCCATGTTTGACCTATGTTTTTATTGCTAAAATTGTGAAATTGCCCTAGGTTTTAGAACTTACTCTTATTTTGGACTTAATTGCAAATTTACACATATTTGGATTAATTGACCACTAAATTTTTGATCTATTTTTGTAGGCAAGAGAGGTTCATGGATCTAGGGCATATTGGGTCAAACTTGAGTCGGAAGTGACCCGGATCGAATTATCAAGATTATGATTAAATCTGGGCCGTCCGATTCAAGAGCGGCTAGATGTGAGCCATCCGGGACCATATGAAGCAATCCAAGTTAGGGCTAGGGTTGATCAAGCATCTTGATCAAGATCTGAAGATTTCATCCCAATCAGAGCTAAATCAACCGTTGGATCAAGCTCGGAGGGCTCTAGATCGTCCATTCAAAGATTAGGTTGATCTGGACCATCCGTTGCACATCTGGAGGATCCGAGCTTCCACGAGGCAGATCCTGACCCCAAATCATCATCATCAAAGTTTGGCTCCAATCAGAGCAAGATCAGCCGTTGGATTTCCTCAATTCAATCTGAGCCGTCCAATGTTAATTACTTAAGGAAATTTTTCAGCAGCTTCCCCTTCATCGCGTCTTCGCCGCTACAGTGTTTCCTTTCATGTGTTCTTCGAGTTCTTCAGTGTTTTTCTTCATCCAAAGGCGTGATCACTCGATTCTTGATTCAGAGCAAGTGCTAGGTCATGGGGAAGAGGACTTAGTGAAGATTTCAGCTCGCTATTGCCCATGAACAGAGTTATTGAGAGGTTCCCGTGGCTCTGCTGTTTGGAGTCATCGATCTCAGTTGCGGACCATTTCCATCCACCGGAGCCATTTGGAGGGGTTCCCTAGATTGCTCCGATCATCCACAAATCACAATTTCATTTGGACGCAGTTGAATCGATGGATTTGAATGGGGAATTCAGATTTGGGTAGAGTTGAGCTCAGATTGAGTAGCAGAGACAATTTCCCACTGATTTGCTGAGCTTGCGGGTCTGAGGCTCACCCTTGCTTGATGACCAAGGAGTACCTGAGCTGAAGAAGGAATCAAGGAGTAGTTAAATTAGTTTAATTTCTGTTCTCAGCTGTAGTTTTTAATTCTGCCGAATTCTGTTTTGTTTCTGAAAATTTTCAATTATCAGCTGTCTTAGTTTTTAATTCTGAATTGTTTGGTTTTATTAGGTTTTTAATTCTTAGAGCTAAGTAGTTTATGAGCTTGTTTAGGTGACAATCAAAGTAAATTTCAGCTAGTTTGCAATTCCATTTCATGCGTGCCAAATTCTAGCTAGCGTGCCAAGTAAATTCTGAATTTCTCAATGTGTTTCTGCTGTAGTTTGTTTTAATTCTTCAGTCTAGTTAGTTAAGTCACTTGTTAGTAAGTAGTTATACTTCATCTCAGCTTGTTTCCGGCTTAAATTTCTGAGTATAAACTCCATTGCTTGCGTGCCAAATACATAGTGCGTGCCATTCTAGCTCTGAACTTCCTGCAGATTTCTAAATTGTATCAGAGCTATTTGTTTGCCAAATTGTCTCTGCGTTTTCATTGTGTTAATTCCTGCCTTCGAGTCTGATATATGTTTGCTTAGTTAACATAGAATTTGGTTTTGATTTCCTGCAATTCAATCTATGTTTTTAGCTTAGCTAGCACCACATTTCCGAAATTCTGTTTTCATTACTGCACCAAATGAACCAACAAATGAACCAAGTAATGAGTCAACTGAACCAAGTATCGAACCAACAAATGAACTAGTCCAAAGAGTCGAACCAAACTGACCAGCCGGACCTGAGGCTGAACCAAGCTCTAGGAGAACCAAGAAACCCAGACTCAGTCACCCAACCGATCAAATTGTAGGTGATCCAACTCTAGGAGTTAGGACTAGATCCTCCTATAGAAACCTTAGTCAAATAGCTATGATATCGAAAATAGAACCCAAAACCATAGATGAAGCCCTACCTGACCCTGATTGGATCATAGCTATGCAAGAAGAATTAGCCCAATTTGAGAGGAACCAAGTCTGGGAACTAGTGCCTAAACCTGAAGGCAAATCCATCATAGATACTAAGTGGGTCTTTAGGAATAAGTTAAATGACCAAGGAGAAATAGTCAGAAATAAAGTCCGCTTAGTAGCCAAAGGATTCAGCCAAGTAGAAGGATTAGACTACGATGAAACATATGCCCCAGTAGCTAGACTTGAGTCTATTAGAATGTTGTTAGCCTTTGCATCCCACAAAGGATTTAAATTATATCAAATGGATGTAAAGTCAGCCTTTTTAAATGGATTCATTAAAGAAGAAGTTTATGTAGGACAACCCCCAGGGTTTGAGGACTTAGACAAACCTAACCACGTTTACAAACTAACTAAAGCTCTATATGGGTTAAAACAAGCACCTAGGGCTTGGTATGAACGATTATCAACTTACTTAACTACTAAAGAATTCAAACAAAGCCAAATTGACTCAACTTTATTCATTAAAACCCTAGAAAAAGATATATTTATTGCCCAAATTTACGTAGATGACATAATCTTTGGATCCACCAACACCAACTTCCTAAAAGAATTTGTCAAGATAATGGAAGATGAATTTGAAATGAGCTTAGTTGGTGAGCTTACCTTTTTCCTAGGACTACAAATCAAACAAACTAGGGATGGTAACTACGTTCATCAATTCAAATATGCTAAAGAGTTAATAAAGAAATTTAAAATGGATAACTCTAAAAGCATAAGTACCCCCATGGCCACTAATATAAAAATAGATAGTGACCCTGATGGTAAACCAGTGGACCCTAAACTCTATAGGAGTATGATAGGTAGCCTACTGTACCTTACAGCCAGCAGACCTGATATTCTTTTTGCTATAGGGATGTGTGCTAGATACCAAACATGTGCTAAGGAAACACACTTAGCAGCCCTAAAAAGAATACTAAGATATATAAAGGGTACCCTAAATGTAGGGATTTGGTATCCTAGAACCTCAACCTTCAATCTGTCAGGATACTCAGACTCTGACTATGCTGGTTGCAAATTAGATAGAAAAAGCACAAGTGGAAGCTGCCAATTGTTAGGAAATAGCTTAGTAAGTTGGTGCAGCAGAAAACAACACTGTGTAGCTCTATCCACAACTGAAGCTGAGTATGTGGCCTTAGGAGAGTGTGTTGCTCAACTTTTATGGATGATGCACACACTTAAGGACTTCCAGCTCAACTACACCCAAACTCAAGTATTTATTGACAATATAAGTTCAATTAATTTAACTAAGAACCCAATCCAACACTCCAGAACCAAACACATAGAAGTCAAACATCATTTTGTAAGAGATCATGTAGCCAGGGGTGAGATAGTACTTCACCATATAGACTCAAAATCCAACTTAGCTGATATATTCACAAAATCCTTACCTGAATCTGAGTTCAGCTCACTAAGAAGGTAGTTAGGATTGTGCTCTATAGAATATACTAACTTCATTTTTTTTCTACTTGATTTTAAATTTTTCTAAAAATAGAATTTGAAAAACTGCTTTACTTAATTTCAAAATCAGTTTTCATTTTCGACTTAGTTTTATTTTTTCAAAACTACCCCCTTTCAAAACTAGGGCTTTTTCGAAAATGGACTTAGCCTAGGCCCTAACCCTAGAACTGCATGCACCTATAGACTTAGAAGCCAGCATCTCACAAGCACCTTAGGGTACTTTTGATTGATAACCTAGAAAGGGTTGAGATGCTTAGGTCTTTGCCTTAATTCAAGATGCTTTAAGTCAGTGCATCTGCAGTAATTGGGGCACTAAATACAACTTTCACAGCAATCAAGTTAAGTGTCAAGCTTAGAAAATCTAACTTGAACAGAAGCACTTAACTTGACTAACCCTAGCGAAAACTACTGTTTCTAACAGTTAGTAAGTAGCTAATTGAGTTAGACAGGTCCCTACAGAGAAAATTGACTGAGTTAATTTATGTCTAAATTAGGAATTGATTCAGTACAGCAAAATCTTACTTATTGCAATCTTATTTCAGCTATATTTATCTGTTTTTTGATATATGGCAAAGGGGGAGAGATAGGAAAGGAAAGAGCAAAATTTATTCAAAAAGGTTTCAAAAAATTCAAAAAATTTTTTTCCTTATTTAAAAAATTTCAAAAATACTTAAGCTTTCAAAAATTTTCTAACTTAAGCTTGGCAAAATTTTTTCCTATAAGTACTTTAAGCTGAAGTTTTTCAAAACTGTATAAGTACAATGTTGCTAAGTACTTAGGTCTTTCAAAATTACTTAAGTTTTTTATAAAGTACTTAAGTTCTTAAAACTCTCAAATTTTTACTTAAGCCCTCAAAATTTTGCTAAGTGCTCAAGCCTTTCAAAATGTTTTAACTTAAGTTTGTCAAATTTTTTTCTATAAGTACTTTAAGCTTAAGTTTCTCAAAACTGTATAAATACAATGTTACTAAGTACTTAGTTTTTTAAAAATTTTTTTTAAGTACTTAAGTTTTCCAAATGTGCTTTAAGTACTTAAATTTTCAAAATTTTTAAGTACTTAATATACTAAAGTATTTCAAAGCCTACTAAGTACTTAAGCTAACACCTTCAAAACTTTTGAGTACCTTAAAACTTAAAGCTTTAAATTTTTTAAGTACTTTAAAAATCATGCTTCAAAAACTCTCCTATGTACTTTTAACTTAAGTTATTAAAAGATTTCTAAAGTACCTAAAACTTAAGTTTTCAAAGTACAAGTAAAGTTTTTTTATCCCATGAATTTTTGAAAAATCTAGGGGGAGATTCCTTCCAGGGGGAGGGAACAAAATTTAAACCTTTTTCATGCTTGCTTAACTTAACTTTTTGAACTAGGGGTTGCCATAAATCAAAAAGGGGGAGATTGTTGGTGCAGAATGCACCCAAGTCAAACTTGTGTTTTGATAATGGCAACATAGGTCAAAAGTTAAGTCTTACTTGTTGTCTGACAAGTTACTCTAGTGTGCAGGAGAAGTACTAGCGAAGGACTGCTAGGTACTGGCGAAGGAAGGCCAGGGTAAAAAGCCCTAGCAAAGGACTGCTAGGCACTGGCGAAGGAATGCCAGAGTCAAAAGCCCTAGCAAAGGACTGCTAGGCGCCAGGCGAAGGACAGCCTGGGTCTGAAGCCCTAGCGAAGGAATGCTAGGCACCAAGCGAAGGGCAGCTCGGCATCCAAGACCTGACAAAGGACCGTCAGGCAAAAGTCCAACCAAAGGAGTGGTTGGCATCAGGTAAATTCTCCCGAGAGGAGTAGGTGAGGACGCGTTCCCCGTCGAGGGAACAGTAGGCGTCGGTTCGACCTAGGGCTCCATTTTGGAGACCAAAGTCAGAACCAAGATAGCTAAGGCTGTATAAACTAACAAATAAATGCTTTATATTGTTTTCGGACTAACCCTGGATGCAGGACCAAAGGAACGTGTGTCTGCAGCTCAGAGAGCCTCAAAGGAGTGAGGCAGTAGTTGAGTAGGGCACCCTGAGTGTCTAGGGCGCCCCCAAGATGAACAAGAAACAAGTGAAGCAAGAAGGAGCTTCGGCTGACTACTGGCCGAGGCGCCCTCAGCAGCCAGGGCGCCCTCAGCACCCAGGGCGCCCTCAGCAGCAACGGCGCCCCGCGCCCATGTCAGCGAAGTCAATCGCCCTTATCCAGCCGAGAAGCCAGCGCGGAAAAAGTCAAGCAAGGCGCCCTCAGCGACCAGGGCGCCCTCAGCGACCAGGGCGCCCTCAGGGTCAAACCTCATCCCTATTCGAGTGGGATAGAGCTTGACCGAGAGGATTAGGGATCGCGTGACACGTGGCAGGGCGCCCCCGACGTCCAGGGCGCCCCTAGAGCTATAAATAGCCCCCAACGCCCAAGCTTCTCAACACAACTTCTGAATCAACTCTTCTACGCTCTTCTGCACTCGCGCCTCGCCTCGGAGTCATTCCAACTCGTGCCGACGACGTCCCGCTGCTCAGAAAAAGTCAATCTACCCCGGACGTCGGTAAAAGAGCTCTTTTAAAAGTTTACTGTACTTAATTCTAAATTCTGTAATCTTTTGTAAACGAATTTGCGCCTGATATGGAATTACCCAAAGTAAACGGTCAACGACCGTGGGCCTTGGAGTAGGAGTCGACCCAGGCTCCGAACCAAGTAAAAACGACTGCGTCTCTGTGTTATTATTGTTTCTTATTTTCCGCTGTGCACCTGCTCTTAATTTTCCGAAAAACGAATACCGATATTCACCCCCCCTCTATCAGTTCTATCGATCCAACACCAATTACTTATTTGAAACCCAAAAACACAAACGACACATAAAGACAAGTTCGAATCAAACACGACAACTAGCCCCGAGAAAAATACGACCTGTGGCCCCTTTGCTACATTTTTAGATTTTGATTGTAAAAAGGGTTTCCAGCATTTTATTCATATCTAAATTTGAGACCCATATTCGTGACAGTCTATCTTGGGTCTATCAAATTTTTGGCGCCGTTGCCGGGGATTTACTAGTTGATTTGTTTGATTTTTGCTTGTGCACTTATTTCATATCATTCTTGACTTATTTTTGTGCTTATTGCTATATCTTTTGATTTGATTTTATTTGTTTTATCTTTTTATCCACTTTTACTGCGATTTGTTTTGTTTTATGACCAGGTCTTCAGGTGGTGATTTAGAAGAATTCAACCCTGAGATTGAGAGAACATTCAGAGCTAGGAGGAGCCATGGCATTCTTTCTGAGACTACAGATATCCCTCCTATTCAGACTATATTCACTCACTCAGGCAGTATCATGGTAGATCACCAGAGAACCATGAAGGAGCTTGCAGCACCTGATGCTGCATTTCAGTACTCCAGCATAGCTTATCCAGAGCTGAGGGAAAATTTTGAGTTAAGATCTGGACTTATCAATTTGCTGCCAAAGTTTCAGGGATTAACTGGAGAGGATCCAAATAGGCACCTGCACGAATTCCATGTTGTATGATCTACTATGAAGCCTCAGGGCATTTCTGAAGAAGATATCAAGCTGAGAGATTTTCCCTTCACACTGACAGGAGCAGCAAAAGACTGGTTTTACTATCTACCCACGGGGCATGTGTCTAGTTGGATCTCCATGAAGAAAGCATTTTTGGAAAAATATTTCTCAGCCTCCAGAACAGCTATAATCAGAAAAAGCATTTGTGGGATTCAGCAAGTGGTGGGTGAGACATTATATGACTACTGGGAGAGATTCAACAAGCTGTGTTCAAGTTGCCCCCAACATCAGATTAGTGAGCAACTGTTGATTCAGTACTTTTATTAGGGATTGCTGCAGATGGACAGAGTCATGATAGATGTTGTATCTGGAGGGGCCCTAGTGAACAAAACGCCAATGCAAGCTAGGGAGATAATTTCTAATATGGCGGACAACAATTTGGAAGCAGAGCCTTGACCACCAGAGGAGTGGGTGAAGTTCAGGTAGTTCCTACTGATCAGAAAGAGCTAAGGAATTCATTGGCAGAGATCACATCACTTATTAAGGAGTTGAAGGTTAATAATGCAAATCAAGGTTCAACTCTTTCAGCAATTCCACAATCAAGTCAAGTGATAAGTGTGTGTGGCATTTGCTCTAGTCAAGTGCACACCTCAGATTCATGCCCCACCCTCCAACAGGATGAGACAGTAGCAGCATTAGTAAGAGGACAATTTCAAGCAAGAAACAATCCTTATTCCTCTACTTACAACCCTGGTTGGAGGAATCATCCAAATTTGAGGTACGGGAATGCTTTCTGCCAACAAGACCCTCAAATGCAACCCTCACAGCAGCCTCTACCGAATTTCCAGCAGCCCCAACAAACTCAGAACAATCAGCAAGCTTTTCAGCCATCAAACCAAAATTTTCAGCCTCCGTTTCAGCCTAATTCCCAACAATTTCAGCAACAATTTCAGCAATTCGAACCTCAATTCCAGCAATATCATCAAGGGCAGCAAGGTTTTCAATCATTTCCCGCTTTCCAAGCTCAAAACCAACAAAATTTTCAGCCTTCACAGCCCTTGAATCCGAATTTCCATCCCTACAATCAAGGGTTTCAAAATCAGAATTTTCAGCCCTCGCCACAAAATTTTTCACTTCAAAATCAGAACTTTCAAGGTTACAATTCCCAGCAAGGTTACCAACAGCCCACTCAGTCCTCCTATCAGCCCCAACAACCATGTTTTCAAGGATCTCAGCAAGCTCAACCATTTCAGCCAAATACTTCATCATTTCAAGGTCAGTCAAGGAGCTATGCTAACCAAGGAGGTTATGGGAGCTCAAGTGGAGGAAATGCACAGCATCAACAAATGATGGAGATGCTACAACAAGTTGTACAAACACAACAACAACAACAAGCTTGGCAACAACAACAACAAGCTTGGCAACAACAACAACAACAACAACACAATCAAAATGTTGAGAGGCAAATAGGGCAATTGGCTAGTGGAATTAATCAAAATCAAGCTCAAGGATCAAGTCAACTACCTTCCCAAACTGTTCCTAACTCTAAAGGAAATGTGAGTGCTATAACTTTGAGAAGTGGGAAGGTTACAACATCTCCGAAGAGTCCAAGAGCAGATTTTTCAGGAGACCGGACAACAACTTTAATTCCAACTCAAAACAGCAATGAAATGAGTTCAAATTCAGCTGATTCCAACCCTAGCCCATTCCCAACCCTTTCCTCAAGCAACCCTCCAAATTTGGTGTAAAACGGAGAAGCAATCAGTGCCGAGACGCAAGGGACAGCAGCCACTTCGCATGGGACAGCAGGGCAGAATTCAGCATCTCCACTTTCGGCCAAAGAAGATGATTTTAGGGTTCCTTTACCCTTTCCACAGCGGAAAACACTAGCCAAAAAGCAAGTGGAGGAGGAGAAGGCTAAAGAATTTAATGAGTTAGTGGAACTTTTCAGTAAGGTAGAGATAAATGTACCTTTGTTGACCATGATCAAGCAAATTCCAAAGTATGCTAAGTTTTTGAAAGATCTTTGGTTCACAAAAAGAAACTTAAGAAAAATAAGTTGGTCAGCTTTGGGAAGAATATCTCAGCACTTATCCACACGATTCCTCAGAAGTGTGAAGACCCAGGGGTATTTACTGTTTCTTGTGAGATTGGGAGCACCATATTCCATGATGCTATGCTTGATTTAGGAGCTTCCATAAATGTGATGCCCAGGTCAGTATTTCAGATGCTTGACATAGGTCCTTTACAGCCCACTGGTGTGGTGATACAGCTAGCAGACAGGAGTCAGACCCACCCAGCAGGTATGATTGAAGATGTTCTGGTTAAGGTAAAGGAGCTAATATTTCCTGCAGATTTCTATATTTTGGATATGGAGGGAGATTACTTGGCACACCGTTCTCCACTTATCTTAGGCAGACCATTTCTGAAGACTGCCAGAATAAAGATTGATGTATATGCCGGTACACTTTCTATGGAGATTGGAGACACGGTTGTACAGTTCAGCCTTTTTGATGCTATGAAGCATCCGAGAGAGGATCACTCCATCATGAGCATGAACATTCTAGAGGAGCTGGTGCAGACAGAGTTAGAGGCTGAGGGATTTCTGGAGGATTTTTCTGGAGGAGCTATTGATTCAGAGGAGGCTGAGAGAGTACTGACTGCTGAGACTGAGGATTTTTCAGAAGACATTTCAGATGCACTTCCAGCTGGAGAGGTTTTTCTAGGTATAGGGGATTGCACAGAGCCCCAAGGATCACCTATTTTTCTTGATATTCAAAGTGTAGGGGATTGCACTAAGCCCCAGGGACCACTTATTTCTACTGAAGAAGACCAGAGTGAACTGAAGCCATTACCAGGTCATTTGAAGTATGCGTACCTAGGAGAGGAGCAGACTTTCCCTGTGATTATTGCACAGCATTTGGAGTCAGAACAAGAAGAAAAATTATTGCAAGTCCTGAGGCACTACAAAAAGGCAATTGGGTGGACTTTATCAGATATACCAGGTATTAGCCCAGCTATCTGTATGCACAGGATATTTTTGGAAGATAATGTCAAACCTGTGAGGCAACCACAAAGGAGACTCAACCCACTTATTTTGGATGTTGTAAAGAAAGAGGTGACTCGACTTCTACAGGCAGGTATCATTTACCCTATTTCTGACAGTCAGTGGGTTAGTCCTATTCACGTGGTGCCCAAGAAATCTGGAGTGACCATGGTGGCGGATGAAAGTAATGAATTAGTGCCCACCAGAGTTATGAATTCCTGGAGAGTCTGCATTGATTACAGGAAGCTCAACAAGGTCACAAGGAAAGATCACTTCCCTTTACCCTTCATTGATCAGATGCTTGAGAGACTGGCAGGGAAGTCGCACTATTGTTTCTTGGACGGATTTTCAAGCTATTTTCAGATTTGTATAGATCCAGAGGACCAGGAGAAGACTACCTTCACTTGTCCCTTTGGCACATTTGCCTATAGACGTATGCCCTTCGGACTCTGCAACGCACCCGGTACATTTCAGAGATGCATGGTGAGTATATTTGGTGAGTTGCTAGAGGACTGTATGGAGGTATTCATGGATGATTTTTCAGTTTATGGCACATCTTTTGATTCATGTTTAAATAACTTGTCTAGGGTTTTACATCGTTGCATTGAAACTAACCTTGTTCTTAATTTTGAGAAATGCCACTTTATGGTAGAGCACGGGATTGTACTTGGACACATAGTCTCTCAGAAAGATATTGAGGTAGATCCTGCTAAAATCAGTGTTATTTCTTCTTTATCTTACCCCGTATGCGTACGGGATATTCGTGCTTTTCTTGGACATGCAGGATTTTACCGCAGATTTATTAGAGACTTCAGCTTGATTGCTAGACCCTTGACACGACTGTTACAGAAGGATGTTGAGTTTCACTTTGATGAAAAATGCAAAGAAGCTTTTCATAGACTCAGGGAGGCTCTTACCTCAGCTCCTATTATTGCATCACCTGACTGGACTTTACCGTTTGAATTAATGTGTGATGCTTCTAATTTTGCAATGGGAGCTATTCTAGCACAGAGGGTAGATGGAGCACCACATGTCATTTGCTACGCCTCCAAAACCCTAGATGCCGCCCAAGCCAACTACACCACGACTGAAAAGGAGCTTCTTGCCATTGTTTTTGCTTTAGATAAATTCAGATCTTATTTATTGTGCTCACATGTGATTATTTTTTCTGATCATGCAGCTCTCAAGTACTTATTGAAAAAGCCTGATGCAAAACCTAGATTGATCAGATGGATGCTTCTACTCCAAGAATTCGACCTGGAGATCAGAGATAGAAGTGGAAAAGAGAACTTAGTTGCAGATCATCTGAGCAGACTTGAAGGAGATGGATCTCCTACCACCATTGATGATGATTTCAGAGATGAGCACTTGATTTCAGTGTATGGTGAGACACCTTGGTATGCAGACCTAGTTAACTTTCTTGTTGCACATGTATTTCCCACTCAATTTTCTAAGACTCAAAAAGATAAATTAAAAAGTGATGCAAAGTTTTATGTGTGGGATGATCCTTATTTGTAGAAATTTTGTAATGACCAAATAATTAGGAGATGCATACCTGATCATGAGTTTACTTCTGTCCTGACATTTTGTCATTCATCAGCTTGTGGGGGGCATTTTGGACCCCAGAGGACTGCCAGGAAAGTATTAGAGTGTGGGTTATACTGGCCCACCCTTTTTCATGATTCACATGTTTTTTATAAAAATTATGATAGATGTCAGCGAACTGGGCATAGGAGCGAGACATGAGATGCCCCAGCATGCTATACTTTATTGTGAGATTTTTGATGTTTGGGGGATAGATTTTATGGGACCTTTTCCTGCATCTTATGGTTATCTGTATATTTTACTTGCTGTGGATTATGTTTGAAAATGGGTGGAGGCCATTCCCTCCAAGACTGATGATTCTTCTGTTGTTTGTAGTTTTGTTAGGTCACACATTTTCTGTAGGTTTGGAATTCCAAGAGCAATAATTAGTGACCAAGGATCTCATTTCTGCAACAAACACATGAAGGCACTGCTGAGCAAATATGGGGTGGTTCATAAAATCTCTACATCCTATCATCCCCAAACAAATGGACAGGCTGAGATTTCCAACAGAGAAATAAAATCCATTCTAGAGAAGACAGTTGGGCCCACTAGAAAAGACTGGAGCAAGAGGCTAGATGACGCACTCTGGGCCTACAGAACAGCATACAAGACACCGATTGACATGTCACCCTACCACCTGGTTTATGGTAAGGCTTGTCACCTCCCCGTGGAAATAGAGCACAAGGCATATTGGGTGGTGTAAGCTTGCAATTTCGATGCTACCAAGGCGGGAGAAGAAAGAAAATTGCAACTTCAAGAACTTGAAGAAATTCGATTGGAAGCATTTGAAAATTCAAGGATTTACAAGGAGAAGACCAAGAACTTCCATGACAAACACATTGTGAAAAAGGACTTCAAAGTTGGCGAGAAGGTTTTATTGTATAAATCAAGGCTCAAATTGATAAGAGGTAAGTTGAGGTCAAGGTGGGAAGGCCCATTTATTATAACTGACATTTTTCCCTATGGAGTTGTTGAAATTAGGGACGAAGCTAATGGATTTGTGTGGAAAGTTAATGGCCACCGGCTTAAAAAGTATTTTGAAGAACTGAAGGAGCTAGAGGTGGAGGATGTGTACATTGAGGACGCTATCTACCCAACTTAAGGGGGGTTCACTTTCTCTACATTTACATTTCATTGTACATATCATTTTCATGGTTCTAGGAATAAATTCTTTCTCTTTTTGAAGTAAGTAGTTGATAATAAATCCTTAAGATACATGACATGAATAAAAATCATTGTAATTAACATGTCTTTCCTTTTAGCACTTTTTATTGCATGACTAGAAATAAATGTATCCCTAAGGTTATCTCAATAACATTTTAGAGTCTTTTGGAAAATAAATTAAATTTGGTTGTCAAAACTTAGGGTTTGAGCTAATGGATGAATTCTTGGATGCTTGAGTACTACTTGCTTTAGATTCTTAATTGAGGACTTGGGATGAATTACTTTTACCAAGTGAGATTTAGCCTTATATTTGTGACACACATATGTTATTAAACTCTAGAACTTGCTTAGGTTCTTTCAAAATCATATTTCAATGATTGGATCACATCTATAGAGACTAATCACTTTGTTTACCTTTCCATATCAATTTTGGCAAAAATCATGTATATTCTATTTGTCTTTCCTTATTCCTAATCTTAACCCCATTTTCTATGGATTTGTTTGCTTGGGATGTTTTCTTGATGCTATTTTGTCCGAGACGGACAAAGATTTAAGTGTGGGGGAGTGACTAGTGATTTGGAAGCAATTTTCATTCCGAATTTTTTTTTTTTTGCAATTCCATGTGCCAAAGATGCGTATGAGTGAGTTTGGTGTCAAAATGAGCAAGAAGAAATGGTTGAGGATGGAGCCAATGGGGGCATCTAGATTCTTGATTATAAATTGAAGATCCAAGCTTACATGACCAAGCTCAAATTGGTTGATGAAGAAGAAATTGTGTGCCAAGGACTAAGTGGCACGCAACCATCACATAGAAGCCAAATTCTGTGCTAAGGTTTTAACTGGCAGTTGTGAGGAAATCTGGAAACAAGCTAAACCAAAGTTTGATGAAGTTTGAAGACAAGCTGAATTGAATTCTGGAAATGAGGCTGAGAAAAAAAAATGCTGAAACTGCCCAAATCTGAACTGCATTGCAATTGTAGCTGCCGAGTATCACATCTGAGAGCTTCTGAAATGAAGAAACTGAAAAGGGAGTAAGATGTAAGCTGACAGAAGCTGGCACAAGCTGAAAGTATCAAAAGATTGCAGAGAATTGCAGCTGCATAGAAGCTGTAAAGAAGCTAAAAATCTGAGCTGAATTGCAAGGATAGTTGCTGAAATGAGTAAGATGCAAGGTGTTGAATAATCTTTAAGGATTGAATGTAAGCTGACCAAATCTGATCCAATGTTACAAGCTGAGTTTGAAGATAGCTGCAAGACTGATGAAATCTGTGAAGAGGTGTTGTTGAACCTGTATTGGGAAGAATTCAGAATTGAAACACATGAAGGACTTAATTGAGACACCACAAAATCAGTTTTGTACCAACTTGAAAACTGAAAGTGGTTGCTAGGGCTATTCATCCAGAAATTGAGTACATGAACATGCCATAAATTGTTGAGCCATCCACTACTGATCACAAGGAGGTGGCTGATTGGATTTCGAAAAAAAAATTAAAGAAAAGACATTTGCAGTAAAGTGCAGTGACCAAGAAATCAGATGAATTGCAGTGGGACAAATGCAAAAATTCTGAGCTGGAAAATCTGAGCTGGAAAATCTGAAGCTTAAGCAGAATTCTGAGCTGATCAAGAATGATAAATCTGGAAACCCTGATAGAAGAAGAACTGCAGCTGTAAAGAATTGAGAGTTGAATAGAAGCATTGCAAGAAGAAAAGAAAATTTCTGAAATGTTTATGCCAAAGGAAGAGCTTGTAATCTGCTGGGGATTGACTTATAGATGCTGAAATAATGCGAACTAAATGCAAGGGAAGCTTCAAAGTGCTGAAAAATTTGTGAAGAGTTGATGCGAAATCTGAAGAAAAAAAAATCAGATTTGGATGTTCTCACTTAAACAGTTGTATCAACTTTGGACTGAATTTGATTTTGCAAGGTTGTGAATCAAGGAATGAAGCAACATGAATGTAAGGAAACGAAAGGAAGTGAAGGCAGTGATCAAAAATGCAGTGAAGGCATTTTCGAAATAAAGTGAAGGAAGTAGCTGAAATTCCATGTGCTGATTTGAATTTGTGAGAGGAACACTTGAGGTTTCCACTATCATTTGATTGCAAGTACTAATTGATGCTAACTGAGGTAAGGCAACCAGAGAATTGCAAGGAATCAATGTGATGTTGAGAAGCCGGAATCTGAAGGAAAAAAGAAAAAAAAATGGAAGAAAGTAGTGTGCCAACAAAGGGTGAAGTGTATCAAGAGTGAGTTACAAGGGTTGTTGAGTGAAAATTTTATGTTGAGTATCTATTTCACTTGATATTATGTGTTCTTTGATACATTCTGACCTTGCTAGAGGATAAAAGAAAGAGAAAAAAAAATCAGAAAAGAAGAGGGAACAAAGCAAGGTTGGCACGAAATTGGGAAACTTGGCACAAGGAAATCAAGGAAGGGTTTTTCTTCCAAATCAAAGGAATTTATTCAAGTTTCACTCCACCATACTTTTGATATCATTGGAGGACTGACAAGAGGGGCAAAGCACCTTGGAAACATCTTTGAGCAACCAAGTCTCCCACTTTATCAATTTTTCCATTTTCTTGGTTTTTATTCCATTTCTCACCATTTTTCATGTTTTCATTTGTTTTTATAGTTGTTGATTCCAATCATGAATAATGGTGGAGAGTAGACAATAAGCAAGCCTATGGTAGTGCAAGAAACATGTGTGTAAGAGTGAGCTCCACTTCCATCATCAACTTAGAACTTAAGGAGAGAGCCACCAAAGTTTTCCTTGAAAGGCTAGTGAGTTGAATTCATCTCAATGACTCATGATAGATGAAAAGGCCAAGTTGTTGATTTAAGGACAAGATACTAATCCATAGAGCTTAGATTTATGAGAATTGACAACCCTAGGTAATTTCTTTTCATTTGTTTCTAATTATGCTTAAGTAAGTCTAGGGGATACATATTTACTGCTTTCGCGAGACGCTCAAGGTTAAGTGTGGGGGAGTTGATAGATACTATTTTATTGATTATTTGAGTTGCTAAAATCCATGTTTGACCTATGTTTTTATTGCTAAAATTGTGAAATTGCCCTAGGTTTTAGAATTTACTCTTATTTTGGACTTAATTGCAAATTTACACATATTTGGATTAATTGGCCACTAAATTCTTGATCTATTTTTGTAGGCATGAGAGGTTCATAGATCTAGGGCATATTGGGTCAAACTTGAGTCGGAAGTGACCCTGATCGAATTATCAAAATTATGATTAAATCTGGGCCGTCCGATTCAAGAGCGGCTAGATCTGAGCCATCCGGGACCATCTGAAGCAATCCAAGTTAGGGCTAGGGTTGATCAAGCACCCTGATCAAGATCTGAAGATTTCATCCCAATCAGAGCTAAATCAACCGTTGGATCAAGCTCGGAGGGCTCTAGATCGTCCATTCAAAGATTAGGTTGATCTGGACTATCCGTTGCACATCTGGAGGATCCGAGCTACCAGGAGGCAGATCCTGACCCCAGATCATCATCATCAAAGTTTGGCTCCAATTAGAGCAAGATCAGCCGTTGGATTTCCTCAATTCAATCTGAGCCGTCCAATGTTAATTACTTAAGGAAATTTTTCAGCAGCTTCCCCTTCATCGCGTCTTCGCCGCTACAGTGTTTCCTTTCGCGTGTTCTTCGAGTTCTTCAGTGTTTTTCTTCATCCGAAGGCGTGATCACTCGATTCTTGATTCAGAGCAAGTGCTAGGTCTTGGGGAAGAGGACTCAGTGAAGATTTCAGCTCGCTATTGCCCAAGAACAGAGTTATTGAGAGGTTTCCGTGGCTCTACTATTTGGAGTCATCGATCTCAGTTGCGGACCATTTCCATCCACTGGAGCCATCTGGAGGGGTTCCCTAGATTGCTCCGATCATCCACAAATCACCATTTCATTTGGACGCAGTTGAATCGATGGATTTGAATGGGGAATTCAGATTTGGGTAGAGTTGAGCTCAGATTGAGTAGCAGAGACAATTTCCCACTGATTTGCTGAGCTTGCGGGTCCGAGGCTCACCCTTGCTTGACGACCAAGGAGTACCTGAGCTGAAGAAGGAATCGAGGAGTAGTTAAATTAGTTTAATTTCTGTTCTCAGCTGTAGTTTTTAATTCTGCCGAATTCTGTTTTGTTTCTGAAAATTTTCAATTATCAGCTGTCTTAGTTTTTAATTCTGAATTGTTTGGTTTTATTAGGTTTTTAATTCTTAGAGCTAAGTAGTTTATGAGCTTGTTTAGGTGACAATCAAAGTAAATTTCATCTAGTTTGCAATTCCATTTCTTGTGTGCCAAATTCTAGCTAGCGTGCCAAGTAAATTCTGAATTTCTCAATGTGTTTCTGCTGTAGTTTGTTTTAATTCTTCAGTCTAGTTAGTTAAGTCACTTGTTAGTAAGTAGTTATACTTCATCTCAGCTTGTTTCCGGCTTAAATTTCTGAGTATAAACTCCATTGCTTGCGTGCCAAATACATAGTGCGTGCCATTCTAGCTCTGAACTTCCTGCAGATTTCTGAATTGTATCAGAGCTATTTGTTTGCCAAATTGTCTCTGCGTTTTCATTGTGTTAATTCCTGCCTTCGAGTCCGATATATGTTTGCTTAGTTAACATAGAATTTGGTTTTGATTTCCTGCAATTCAATCTATGTTTTTAGCTTAGCTAGCACCACATTTCCAAAATTCTATTTTCATTACTGCATTTTCCTTTATTTCTGCATTCTTTTCTTTGCTTGGGTTTGTGTCTTAAGTGAACTATTTTAGGGCTGGTTTTCCTCATTCATTCCTGCCAAGTTTTTCATTGATAGTTGCTTGCCAAATTGCATTCGGTCAGCTGCAATTCTGAATTGCTAGAAGTAGTTTTAGGTACAAAAATTTAGATTTTGGCACAAAAATTTCAGCTTGTGTGCCAAGCTGTTTTGGGCAATATTTTCACATCAGTTTTCACTTGTTTTTTTGGTGTAGGATAACTTTTGAAATCTATTGATATCATTCTTAGAATTTCTGAATTTTATTGGCAGTGGTTGGTTCCCAAAAACTCTTTAGCTAGTTTAGTTGAGTTGTTTGTTTAATTTCTGAATTTCGCATGTTTTCATTTATGTCAAGCTTGTTCATTTCCGAAAATTTCCATCACTACCTCTATATCTTAGCTTAGTGTTTATTTGCGATTGAATTTAGATTTGTTTTCCAATTCGGTTAAGTACCTTGTTAGATTTGGTTTACCATTAGTTGAGTTTTTCTTTAGTGCCAACTTCTTGTTTAGTTCATTAGATTAAGATTCTTACTTCTCCATTGCAATTTCATTTTCGATTATAACCCAAAACGCAATTACTTATTTGAAACCCAAAAATACAAATGACACATAAAGACAAGTTCGAATCAAACACGACAACTAGCCCCGAGAAAAATACGACCTGTGGCCCCTTTGCTACATTTTTAGATTTTGATTGTAAAAAGGGTTTCCAGCATTTTATTCATATTTAAATTTGAGACCCATATTCGTGACAGTCTATCTTGGGTCTATCAGTTTCCTTCACCTAGCTTCACTCGCTAGGACTCAGCTTCACTCATCGGGGTTTCCTTCCACCTAGCTTCACTTACTAGGACCTGACTTCTTTCACTGGGGTTTCCGTCACCCGACTTCACTCACTAGGACCCGACTTCACTCACCAGGACCCGACTTCACTCACCGGGGTTTCCTTCCACCTAGCTTCACTCACTAGGACCCGGCTTCACTCAGCGGGGTTTCCGTCACCCGGCTTCACTCACTAGGGATCGTGCCCAGTCCCCGACCAGGACTTAAGCCGAACTTATCTTACTCACCTAAACTTAAATCGGCGTCAACACCAAAACAACAATCAGGTCAGACTGCATCAACAATCTCCCCCTTTTTGTTGTTTGACAACCCGATTCTAAGTTTAGGTATCAGAAGTTAAATGAAATCAAATTTCACCTTGGACTTACACCGCCAATGCAATGCACACATGCATGGATCCTATCACTAGGCATCCCCACACCTAACCTCCTCAAGAGTTTAGGACTTTTACCAAAACGGGCTTTTTAAAGCCTCTCCAAGGCTCCCCCACATTGAACTTACAAAGGTTTTTAAAGAACCTCTCCAAGGTTTCTCTTATGCCAATAACGAAGCAACAATGCTCCCATTTACCTATGCTCCCCCTAGACCTAGGATTTCTTGCAAAGCCGTGTTTGGTTTCCCACTTAAACACAACACTTCTCCCCCTTTGCCACACATCAAAAAGACTCCAACAATTTCCCTCTTATTGGATCTTTTAACCTCTAATGACCATAAACACAATGTACTAACCCCCCATAGGATTTCACACTTGTTTTGCATCATTTAGACACCTTTTGACTGCTGAAATACCAAAATCAGCCTTTACCAGTCGACTGCCCTCAATCTCAGTCGACGGGCACCTTGAACACCCGAATTTCAGCATTTCTGACCCAATTTCATAAATGCACCAGAAATTTCACAAATCTCCAAAAATTCCCAAATTTTGTGGAGAGGTTTGTCGTACCCATATCAAGTTGGGGGAAATATATTTAAAAAATGTATTTGTCACCATTACCAAAATTGACACAAAATTCAAAATTAGCTAAATGGTTCAATTGAACCTTGACCCAAAGTCCTAGTTTTGACCTTTTCTTGATGTTTCTGCTCATACCAAACCACAATGCATCCCTAACATTTGTTTATATGACATTTACACTTCAAAAACAAACTTTCATGTTGTATGACCCCAATGCCATATTTTCATGCATGCAACTCAAACTCATTTGTAAAATCCCTAGAGTTGAGACTTCAAATCCATCTCCACATCCCTTGGCACACCCCATGACCCATCTAGACTTCTGAGAGAAATCCTCTCCGGATCCATAGACCATGGGTCCCATCTCAGCTCCTAGAGATACCTCTTGAGCTCTTAGTCTTAGCCACCTCCCTAGGTGACTCAACAATCGCTAGACCACACCGGTGTACCTCCGGTGACTCTTGGTCTACAACCCTAACCCTCTTAACTTTGGACACCTTGTCCTTAGTTAAGATTTTCTTCTTGTTTTTACATGACATTCCCTTTCCATTTTTGGACTTCCCCTCCTTGCCATAGTTATATGTTATCCTATCATATTTCTTTTCATTGGCATCGGAAAACTTAGACCGGTATCCTAGACCCGGTCAATCATCGTTGGGGTTTTGACTACCCAACCCCATACCTAAACCCTTAGATCCAATAGTGAATCTATCTAGGGGTTTTCTCCATTTCTTTAAGTCTTGCCCTGAAGACTTGATTTTCCAATTCTATAGCTCTAACCCTAGAGCCAGCATGTCCATCTTGGACATTCCTAGACCTACCTACTGTTGGTGCAAGATGCATCAGTGGTGCCCTCCTCTAAATGTTTCAATGATTAACAATATGCTTAAGTTAGTGATACATTGGACAAGGAAGGGATAGTCAAGAAAGGAGTAACAAAGTGAAAAAAAGTCGTAGTTAACCTAGGCACGAAATCCTGGTTCAAAGAATTTGGCACTAAGTCCTGATCATGGATTGGGCACTAAGTCCTGGCCAGGGGCTGGGCACCAAAGACCTGAGCGAGGGTTGGGCATGAAGTCTTGGTTCGTGGAATTGGGCAATAAATCCTGGCCGAGGGCTAGGCACCGAAGTCCTAATGAGTGAAGTTGGGCAATAAGTCCTGGTCGTGGACTGGGTACGAAGTCCTGGTGAGTGAAGCTGGGCAAAAGTCCAACCGGATGGGTCGGGTGACAACCGTCTCCTGAGAGGAGTAGGTGAAAGGCGTGTTCCCCGGGATGGGAACATAGGCATCGGTTCGACCTAGGGTTTCACGGGAAATCCAAAGTCAAAACCAAGTCGTTAAGGTTAAGAATATATATTTGCATATTTGTCTTATTTTTGATTGTATTGCAGGTACCTAAAGTTGGAAGCAAGACAAGGAAAAGCTGCCTGGAAGACCTCTAGGGTGCCTGTATTGAAACAGGCACCCCAGAGCTATAGGGCGCCCTGGACTGGGCAACCACCTCCCAGGCGCCTGTTAACACAGGCACCTGAGAGCTCCCAGGTGCCCTGTATGGGTCAGGCGCCTGGGAAGGGGGAGCTTATCCCTGCTGCGAGTTCGACGTGAAGATGATGTTTGATCAAGCCTTGTGAGGCGCCCCCTTCAACACAGGTGCCCTGTAAAAAGGCTATAAAAGGGGCTTCGACCCTTCAACTCAGAACAACAATTCCAAGATCATTCTGAGCATTCTGAATGGAAGAAAAGTGCTATTGACGAAGCTCTGCGACCAAGGAAGCTCCGGGAGGAAGTGTGCGGCACTTCGGAGTTCCAGATCGGCCGAGTCTTCGACTCTTTTGTTTGGGTTGTTTTACTTTCCACATTTAATTTCTTAAATATTTTTGATTGTAAATCTTGCACTGTAAGACGGGTTTCTCCGCCTCCGGAAAGTCCGAAATAGAGACCATTCGTGGACGGGTGTTTCCCGTGCTTAGGCCTTGGATGTACTGACCCTGGGGGGTTGGGAACCAAGTAAAAAATCCCGTGTGCAATCTGTTGATTTGTTTTTCATTCTATCTATTTTTTCGCTGTGCTACTAACTCTATGACCAGAACAAACCTCAAAAGTCCTTGAAAGACGAGTTTCCGCAAAAATTTATGCAAGTCGATATTCACCCCCTATCGACGACACCGGTCCCCACAAGTGGTATCATAGCCAAGTTGCTCTTCGCCGGTCTAACAGCCGACGGAGCAAAGACACCAGGAGTTGAGGGGGAGCCCAGGGGTGAATCAGGTATTTTCATTAATTATGGTCAATTTTAAATTTCATATAATATGTTTCAAGTGTAGGGAGAGAGGACACTATAAAAATTAGTGTCCTACTCGTAATACTCGTTCTTCATTGCTGGCGGTAAAGGAAGTACCAGCACTAGGAGTCCGGAGGACAAAAGTCAAATAAAGTGCTTCAAATGTCAAAAGCACGAACACTATAGGAATCAGTGTCCGTCAAAGGTACGAAAAATTTACGTTCGTAAGAATTTTCAAATTCCTGCACAGTCGTATGATAACTTAGAAAACATAGATAATTTTTTTAAAAAATTAAAATTATTGCATAGTCAAATCAATATCGTGCATGACCAATTATCAAATATAGATAATATTAAAATATCAAAAATTAATTGTTTAATCTTCAATGTCAATGCAATAATTTCTAAAATTAATTTTGAAAATTTTAAGGATAACTCTGAAAATATTGAAAATAGTTCTGAGGATAATAAGGATAAATCTGAAAATATTTTTGAGGATAATAAGAATAATTCTGAAAATATTGAAAATATTTCTGAGGATAATAATGATATTTCTGAGAATATTGAAAATATTTCTAAGGATAATAAGGATAACTCTGAAAATAGTGGAGATGAAATCTTTTTAGATAATAATTTAATTATTTTCTTAGACATTCTTGAAGAAAATTATAAAACATTAACTAGTAGCCCTGAAAATTACTCCACCTACTATGAAGATGTAGAAGGATATGATTTTGATGATGAGGATGAGGAGGAAATTGAATTTTCTAGAATCAAGGCTACAGTTAATAAAATTTACAAAAATTCAAACAAATCAGAATTGTTAGAAAAACTTGAAAAATTAAATAAAGAAGAAATAGTAGATAAGTCAGCTATTTTTGAAAAAATGAAAATGATGAAAATAAGCCCACAACTTTTAATTAACCTAGAAATTTTGAAACATAAATCATGTTAAATCTTAAAAACTTTAATTAAATTTTAATTAATTTTTATACTTAATTTAATCCTTTATTAACCTTAAATTAATTTAATTAATCGTCAATTAGCCTAATCAATCATTAATTAAATCTTTATTTCAACCGTAATTAAATCTTAATTAAATTTTACTTAATTTAATTCTTAATTAATTTATCTTTAATTAATCCTTAAATTATTTCAACCGTAATTAAATCTTAATTAAAGTTTACTTAATTTAATTCTTAATTAATTTAATTTTTATTAATCATTAATTAACTAATCCTTAATTAACTAATCCTTAATTAATTTTATTTTAATTAATACTTAGTTAATTTAATCGTAATTAATTTTACCTTAAATTTAATTCTTAATCAATTTAATTCCAATTAATTCATAAATAACCTCAACGTTAACTCTAACTCTTAAATAACTTAAACTCAAATTAAAATCTTAATAACTTAAACTAAAATTAAAATCTTAATAACTTAAACTCAAATTAAGATCATAACTAACTTAAACTCAAATTAAAATCTTAATAACTTAAACTCAAATTAAATAAAAGCTTACCCAAACTGTAACAATCAATTTAATAATATTAAATATGTCAAAGTGGGTTGGCATATTCACGGATTCACATGACATGTATCAAATCGGGAATTTGATACATTATTAGAAACTTAAGTAAAATGATTTGAATTGTTTGACTCATGCATAACTGCCATGCTCATGCATTTGCTATTATATATATATATATATGTCATGACATTCATATTTAAATTTATGCATGATTTAGAACGATTATAGGAAAAAGACTAATTGAAACTTGAACAACATAGTATTAGGTGAAGGTGAGATGATAGTACGTTATGGAAGCCCTTTTAATAAGGTCAAGTAAGGTAAGGCGTACCCTACTCGGTCTGTTTAGTATGGTGGAACTAGCCGAAGCTACCGATCCAAAACCTAAGCTAGTTAGACCAAAATTTTTCAAGAAGTAATTTGAAAATGAAATTTCGATAAAAGACTTTGTCAAGGAAAGGGTTGTTGCTCCAATAAGGCTACGACCAAAGAAGGCCTCTATGCCTCGCCAAGTCCTGGAAGCCGATTATCGAAACTCAAATTCAATTTACTATTTTATAAATTTGAATCTAACACAAGTTTTAATTAAGTCTTAGATTTAATTCAAAGAAAAATTATTCAAGCATCTCACAATGCACCCATAAGGTAACCATGCTTGCTTATACTGAGACATCTAAAATGGGTGAGGTGTTAAGGACTAATAAATTGAAAAATGGTTTTCAAAAATTATTTTCCAAAATTCTAAGAATATTTTTCTAAAAATCTATTTTCAAAATAGTGCTTTAACATAATAATATTTTTATGGATTTCATGCTTGTTTGATTGCTAATATATTATATGTTTTCAAAATTATATCTTTTTCAAAAATTTGTTTGACCTATACAATTAGACACAAGCCGTTTAGGTCAATACTAAAGTCCCTTAAGGCACTTAGATAAAGTCAAACGGTGTCGGGTACAGGGGGAGTGTTGCTATTCTTTCAAAAGTTTTTTTTTAAGTTTTCAAAAACCTTAAGCTTCAAAAATATATTACCTGTTGATGCAGTCTGACCCTGATTGTTGTTTTGGTGTTGACAACGATTTAAGCTTTGATTTAAATTTGATTGAGCGAATTTGGGTTAAAGTCCTGGTCGGGGACTGGGCATGAAACCCTGGTGAGTGAAGCCAGGTCCTAGCTTGTGAAGATAGGTTGAAATCCCGGTGAGTGAAGCCAGGTGATGGAAATCCCGGTGAGTGAAGTCGGGTCCTGGTGAGTGAAGCCAAGTGATAGAAATCTCGGTGAGTAAAGCCGGGTCCTGGTTTGGAGGGCTAGGTTGAAAAGTCCTAATTCAGAAGAGGTGGGTGAAAAGTCCTAGCTTGGAGGGCTAGGTGAAAAGTCCTAACTGTTGGTGCAAAAAGCACCCAAGTTAAACCTGAGTTTTGATAATGGCAACAGGGCTTAAAAGTTAAGTCTTACTTATTATCTAACATACTACTCTAGTGTGCAGGGTAAAAAGCCCTAGCGAAGGACTGCTAGGCACTGGCGAAGGAATGCCAGGTCACAAAGCCTTAGCGAAGGACTGCTAGGCACTGGCGAAGGAATGCCAGGAGACAAAGCCCTAGCGAAGGACTGTTAGGCAACTAGCGAAGGGCTGCTAGTCACCAAGTCTTAGTGAAGGACTACTAGGCAACTAGCGAAGGGCTGCTAGTCATCAAGACCTAGCGAAGGACTGCTAGGCGCCAGGCGAAGGATAGCTTAGTATCCAAGACCTGGCGAAGGACAGCTAGGCAAAAGTCCAACCAGAGGAGCGGTTGGCATCAGGTACATTCTCCCAAGAGGAGTAGGTGAGGACGCGTTCCCCGTCGAGGGAACAATAGGCGTCGGTTCGACCTAGGGCTCCATTTTGGACACCCAAAGTCAGAACCAAGACAGCTAAGGCTGTATAAACTTAATACTCTATTGCTTCATAGTGTTTTGGACTAACCCTGGATGCAGGACCGAAGGAACGTGTGTCTGCAGCTCAGAATGCCCAAAGGAGAGAGACAAGTAGCTGAGCAGGGCGCCCTTAGTGTCCCGGGCGCCCCCAAGGCCAACACAAAACAATCGAAGCAACAAGGGCTTCGGCTAATCAGTGCCCAGGGCGCCTCGGAGGCCTAGGGCGCCCCCAGTGCCCAGGGCGCCCCGCGCCTGCGCCAGCCAAGCCGATCACCTTTATCCAGCCGAGACTTCTGCTGAACAGGTCAGCCAGGGCACCCTCGGCTTCTCGGGCGCCCCCGTCAAAGAATTATCCCGACTTTGAAGGGATAACTCGCTGACCGTGAGAAGAAGGGATCACAGGCCACGTGGAGGGCGCCCCCGTTCTCCAAGGCGCCCTCAGAACCCTATAAAAGGCCCTCGACCCCCCAAGCTTCAAAATAACTTCTTCCAACGCTGTTACGTTCTTCTGCTCCTGCGCTTCGCCCCAGAAACCTTCCAACTTGACACGAAAGTGCCGACGACGTCCCTCTGCTCCGAGATAAATTTTCTACACACCGGACGTCGGTAACGAAGAATAGTTTTCTTTTAGTTTACTATACTACTATTGTAATCAATCTTTGTAAACTATTTTTGCGCCTCGTATAGAATTGCCCAAAGTAAACGGTCAACGACCGTGGGCCTTGGAGTAGGAGTCGACCTAGGCTCCGATCCAAGTAAAACTCCCTGTGTTCGTGTATTGTGTTTTAATTTCCGCTGTGCAATTTCTCTATCTCTAAATCCGAACGATTTACGATATTCACCCCCTCTATCGTATTCTCTCGATCCAACACTAACTTGGAGAGTTAGGTGCAAATTCCCATCTTGGAGAATTAGGTGAAAAAGTCCTGGCCTGGAGGGTCAGGTCCTAGCTTGGAGGGCTAGGTTTGAAAAAGTCCTAATTCGGAAGGGTTGGGTGAAAAGTCCTAGCTTGGAGGGCTAGGTGAAAAGTCCTAACTTTGAGGGTTAGGTGCAAATTCCCAACTTGGAGAGTTAGGTGAAAAATCCTTAGCTTGGAGGGCTAAGGTGGATGAAAACTTAGCTTGGAGGGCTAAGTTTGAGTCCCTGGATCGGTCTGGTGATCGATCAGGGATTCTGGCACGCTGCTCCGTCGTGGATCGGTCTGGTGACCGATCCAGCAATGGCTGATCGGTCTGGTGACCGATCAGGGAGAACACAGTGAGGTTGGAAACCTACGGTGCTGCTCCTGATCGATCTGGTGACTGATCAGGGAGTATGCGATTCACCCACTGACTAGCTCCTGATCGGTCTGGTGACCGATCAGGGAGCGAACAGTGAGGTTGAGTTCCCTTGCTGATCTGTTCCTGATCGGTCTAGTGACCGATCAGGATCACTGTGCAAATCGTTCTGGAGAACGATCCAGCTTCGCGGGTTCCTTACTAAGATCGATCAGGACGGTGCCTGATCGGTCTGGTGATGATCTGATCGGACTGGTGACCGATCAGGAGAACCCCTGATCGGTTAGTTGACCGATCAGAAGGCTTAGGCTGGGAAACTCAGAAATCGCCCGATATAAGGGGTGGATCGGTCAGGTGATCGATCCTCAACCTTGGATCGGTCTAGTGATCGGTCCAGGAGAATCTCAAAGAGGTCGCGATTTCTAATTGAGTGTTGGGGATCAATCAGGACGGAGCCTGATCGGTTTGGACCCAGCCTGATCGGTCTGGTGGCCGATCAGGAGGCTCTTTGATCGATCCGGTGATCGATCACTTTAATTCAAATACGCTGTCAGAAGCTCTGATCGCGACTGTTTTCACTGCCGATTCTCTGCTACCTGCTGATTTCATTTGATATGCATTGCTAAGCCTCTGTTGGAGTGTGCAGGTGATAGCAGGTGATTCAAACACTCAAGGAGGGTCAATGGGAGGCTTTCCGTTGAGCAGGTTTGACTGTTTCTCATTCTCAGGTTTCAACGGGCAACTGACGCAGCTGGCGACTGACGGAGGCTCAGCTGGAGAGGAGGTCTTCAGTGGACTGAGTGCTCAGGGAGGTCAGTGGGTTCAGGCTGGCTCAGTGGATGCTAATGAAGCTTGTGATGGTGAGCAGAGCTTAAGTTGAAGCGGATGCAGAGGAGCTGAGTGTACAAGACAGAAAACTTGGGAAGTTTGGCTGCGTGTGTTCGTGCTCTCTATTGCTTTGTGCTTGAGCTTCAACTGCTAAGGAGGTTGCTACTACACATATTCTGATCCTTGAAGCAACCTATTGAGAGATTGCATACTTGAGCACTTGGAAGAAGAAACAAGGAGCTCGGTGAGTCCATCAGCAAGAAGACACGAAGAGGGAGTTCTTGCGTGAGATCTTGGCTGGGTGGAGCTCGGTGAGGGGTTTGCTTGTGTTCTTGCTTTCCTAAGTGCTCAGTAAGGTTTCTTCTTGTGTTTCATTGTGCTTAATTCCATATATTGTTTGAAACGCTGTGGAGAGGTTTCTCCACCGAGAAGGAGGATTTGATATCCGAATTTTTCGGGGCTTGATCTGTCGACGATCAAGGGATCGCCCACTTTAAGGGCAAGCCAAGGAGTAGGGGCAAGTTATCCCCGAACTTGTAAACGATCCTTGTTATCATTTATAGTTAGCTTTTCATTTCTGCATTCATACTCTGTTTAGTTTTTGCTTCCACTGTGCTACTAACAACTCCGTGTGTAGAAACTTGCTAAGTTTTTGAAGCCTAATTGATTGGCTATATTCACCCCCCTCTCTAGCCATCCGAGTTCCAACAAGTGGTATCAGAGCTTGGGGCTCTGTTCACGGCTTAACATCCGAGAGCTTACAACAAGATGGCTGGAAGAGAAGGAATGAGCACAAACCGACCTCCACTCTTCGACGGCACAGATTTTCAATATTGGAAATCGAAGATGGAGTTTTATTTGAAGACAAATATGAGCATATGGTTCTCGGTCAAAGAAGGTTTCATCCCTCCAAGAGATGTTGAAGGAAAAGATCTCGATTTCTCAAGTTGGTCGGCTGAGCAAATAAGAATGAGTGAAGCAAATGCCAAAGCAGTGGTCACTTTGCAATGCGGGTTGACCAAGGAGGAGTTGATCAAGGTGGGTCCTTTTACAAGTGCTAAAGATCTATGGAGCAAGCTCATTGAGCTCCATGAGGGAACTCAAGATACAAGGACTGCCAAGAAGGACCTCCTTCTCAGCCAACTTCAAAATCTCACCATGGGAGAAAATGAAACTGTAAGTATGCTTCATTGTCGATTCAAAGAACTATTGAATGGTCTCCACTCCATTGATGAAAAGGTAGAAAATAGAGACCTAGTGAGGTATGTACTCAAAGCCTTCCCTAGGAATACTTTGTGGTCATCCATGGTGGATGCTTACAAGGTTTCCAAGGACTTATCTTTTGTTAAGTTAGATGATTTGGTTTGTGAGATGGAGCTACACGAGATCTCTAACATAAGCCCAAAAGAGAAAGGGTTTGCTTGTGTGACAAGTAACAAAAGAAAGGAGATGAAGAATGAAGAGGAGGAGAAGAACTTCCATCATTTTGCTTTCATGGCAGTAGAGAATTCAAGTGAAGGAAGCAGTGATGAATCTTCAAGCTCCTCAACCGTGCCTTCATCATCTTCGGATGATGAAGAGGTAATCTCTCCGGAGTTAGACAAATGCTATAGAACAATAGCATGCTTAACAAAAATGCTTAAGAAATCTATGGCCGAAGTCAAAGCATTAAGGTTGGAAGTAAAAGAATTGAAATCTTCTAAGGTTGAGGACATTAATGATTTGCATGATAAATCCCTTAAGGATGAAAATAAGAACTTGAAGAGCGAAGTTGAAAACCTCAAGAATGTTCTTGAGAAGTTTTCAACAAGCTCTAAAACATTAGATATGATACTCAACTCACAAAGGGTGATGTGCAACAAGGTTGGTTTGGGTTACCAACCTAAAGAACCTAGTGTCATATCTTTAATGTCAAGAACCCATTGTAGATCATCAAATGATTCTAGGGTCCAAAAAGTCAAAAAGAAAATGACTAAGGCATGGGTGCCTAAGTTCTTCATTATTGATGCATTAGGTCCCAAAATTTGGGTACCTAAAACCTCCATATTTTGAATTGTATAGCTTTGATTGAGGGGGAGCATCTATCAACATGGGTGGTTGATATTGGGTGCTCCAAACCCATGAATTGAGATGAATTGCCATTCACCACAACAAGAGATCTAAAATTAGGTTTTTCTTTGGGATTACCTACATTTCATAAATTTAGACAACTTCATGATTTTTGTGATCCATAGTTAAATAGATACATGTTTGTGAATATTTTTATTAGTAAAGTACAAATTTATGATGATGAATTCATTGTGATCAGAGGAGCATGAATAGTTTCCTGTCAATATTATACTATGCTTCATTTTGACACAAACTTGATTGGAACCATGAACTTGATACACACTTAGAACTATGAATTTTCCAATTCAATCCATGAACTATCAAAATTGATCAAAATTTGGAAACATGTTATAAACATTCATTAAACATACAAACTGATCAAATGCCTTATCTCAAGTCCAAGGAGACCATTTTCTTGTATATGTTATACAACATGAATGCATGCTAAAGGACAAGGATCGTGCATAATTTGTGATAATAAGGCAGCACCAAACATAGAACATGAGTCTAAGGTTTAGGCTTAAGTTTTTCCTAATATCTTGGAGATGAATCTAGTTGAGCATGCCCTGATTTAACTGTATGTGTTATTAACATTTATCTATGGCATGAAAATTGTGATTAAAAAATAGCATGCTCACATATTGTATGATGGTTCAAAAGTCAATACTCAAGTTCCATGACTGGTTTGCTTTTTCCACTAAACTGATATCAAATCCAATGCCATTCATATGCCTAATATTAATTGGATCACTAAGGTATCAGTACTTAAGTGTAGATTGGATAATCAAAACTCCTTGGAATAAACATGATCATACTTAGAACATATTGATGATGTTTTGATACAAATCTATTTTTGGATTGTTTGTTTTAATCCATAGAAATTCTTTGATATGAAAACATACTTTTCGGTTAAGGAACCCCATGATTAAGAACAAATGGATTGAAACTAATTGAATTAGAGTTTGGGAATGGTTAAGGGTTGAACCAAATCTATTTCTGAAACTGATCAGTTTCAGAAAACATTCTGTATCAGACCTGATCGGTCCACCGACCGATCAGGACTCACCCTGATCGGTCTGGTGACCAATCATATCAACTCTGATCAAGGAACCCTCAGATCGTTCCAAAATGATCCAAAAATTTCTCAGACCAATCACTTCTCGTCGAATTGTATTAGTTTAATGATCATACTGATACAAACAAACATGATACAATCCGATTACAATTGAAACATACTTGATCACCCATTAGTGCAAACCTGGTACTAAGGGAGCACAAATTTGTTCAAGTGGTACAAACCTGGTACTTAATAGTGATTTGATACAAACCTATGTTGGAATATTCAAATTCATGAGAAAGGGTTTGTTGAGCCATGACTCTTGTTCTTGATGTCGTATTTCAGAAATGTTTCTGAAATGTCGAATATTAATAGAGTCTACACCCCTATTATGGAATGCAAATTGTTAATGCAGTCTGATCAGAAATATATTAGAGTTTCAGGAATTTTTCTGAAATTTGATCGCTCCCCAGACTAATAAGAAATATTTCTGTATCAAGTAATCAACGAACCTGATTGGTCAGGGAGACCACTCAGGATTATGTGTCG
>JAGFNQ010000104.1:0-27210 GCA_024364735.1 Boesenbergia rotunda | reverse complement strand
GGTTAAAGTCCTGGTCGGGGACTGTGCATGAAACCCTGGTGAGTGAAGCCAGGTCCTAGCTTATGAAGCTAGGTTGAAATCCCAATGAGTGAAGCCAGGTGATGGAAATCCCGGTGAGTGAAGCCGGGTCCTGGTGAGTGAAGCCAGGTGATGGAAATCCTGGTGAGTAAAGACGGGTCCTAGTTTGGAGGGCTAGGTTGAAAAGTCCTAATTCGGAAGAGGTGGGTGAAAAGTCCTAGCTTGGAGGGCTAGGTGAAAAGTCCTAACTTGGAGAGTTAGGTGCAAATTCCCATCTTGGAGAATTAGGTGAAAAAGTCCTGGCCTGGAGGGTCAGGTCCTAGCTTGGAGGGCTAGGTTTGAAAAAGTCCTAATTCGGAAGGGTTGGGTGAAAAGTCCTAGCTTGGAGGGCTAGGTGAAAAGACCTAACTTGGAGGGATAGGTGCAAATTCTCAACTTGGAGAGTTAGGTGAAAAATCCTTAGCTTGGAGGGCTAAGTTTGAGTCCCTGGATCGGTCTGGTGATCGATCAGGGATTCTGGTACGCTGCTCCGTCGTGGATCGGTCTGGTGACCGATCCAGCAATGGCTGATCGGTCTGGTGACCGATCCAGCAATGGCTGATCGGTCTGGTGACTGATCAGGGAGCACACAGTGAGGTTGGAAACCTACTATGCTGCTCCTGATCGATCTGGTCACCGATCAGGGAGTATGCGATTCACCCGCTGACTGGCTCCTGATCGGTCTGGTGACCGATCAGGGAGCGAACAGTGAGGTTAAGTTCCCTTGCTGATCTGCTCCTGATTGGTCTGGTGACCGATCAGGATCACTGTGCAAACCATTCTGGAGAACGATCCAGCTTCGCGGGTTCCTCACTAAGATCGATCAGGACGGTGCCTGATCGGACTGGTGACCGATCAGGAGAACCCCTGATTGGTCAGTTGACCGATCAGAAGGCTTAGGCTGGGAAACTCAGAAATCACCCGATATAAGGGGTGGATCGGTCAGGTGATCGATCCACAACCTTGGATCGGTCTGGTGATCGGTCTAGAAGAATCTCAAAGAGATCGCGATTTCTAGTTGAGCGTTGGGGATCGATCAAGACGGAGCCTGATCGATTTGGACCCAGCCTGATCGGTCTGATGATCGATCAGGAGGCTCTCTGATCGATCCGGTGACCTATCACTTTAATTCAAATACGCTGTCAGAAGCTCTGATCGTGACTGTTTTCACTGCCGATTCTCTGCTACCTGCTGATTTCATTTGATATACATTGCTAAGCCTCTGTTGGAGTGTGCAGGTAATAGCAGGTGATTCAAACACTCAAGGAGGGTCAATGGGAGGCTTTCTGTTGAGCAGGTTTGGCTGTTTCTCATTCTCAGGTTTCAACGGGCAACTGACGCAGCTGGCGACTGAAGGAGGCTCAGCTAGAGAGGAGGTCTTCAGTGGACTGAGTGCTCAGGGAGGTCAGTGGGTTCAGGCTGGCTCAGTGGATGCTGATGAAGCTTGTGATGGTGAGCAGAGCTTAAGTTGAAGCGGATGCAGAGGAGCTGAGTGTACAAGACAGAAAACTTAGGAAGTTTGGCTGCGTGTGTTCGTGCTCTCTGTTGCTTTGTGCTTGAGCTACAACTGCTAAGGAGGTTGCTACTACACATATTTTGATCCTTGAAGCAACCTGTTGAGAGATTGCATACTTGAGCACTTGGAAGAAGAAACAAGGAGCTTGGTGAGTCCATCTGCAAGAAGACACGAAGAGGGAGTTCTTGCGTGAGACCTTGGCTGGGTGGAGCTCGGTGAGGGGTTTGCTTGTGTTCTTACTTTCCTAAGTGCTCAGTAAGGTTTCTTCTTGTGTTTCATTGTGCTTAATTCCATATATTGTTTGAAACGCTGTGGAGAGGTTTCTCCACCGAGAAGGAGGATTTGATATCCGGATTTTCCGGGGCTTGATCTGCCGACGATCAAGGGATCGCCCACCTTAAGGGCACGCCAAGGAGTAGGGGCAAGTTATCCCTGAACCTTGTAAACGATCCTTGTTAGCGTTTATAGTTAGCTTTTCATTTCTGCATTCATACTCTGTTTAGTTTTTGCTTCCGCTGTGCTACTAACAACTCCAAGTGCAGAAACTTGCTAAGTTTTTGAAGCCTAATTGATTGGCTATATTCACCCCCCCTCTCTAGCCATCCGAGTTCCAACATTACCATCTTAAAATAAGGTTTTCAAAAATTGGTTCAAAAACTTTATTATATTACTATCTCTTTGAAAAATTATCATTATTTCAAAATATTTTTTTGAAAACTATGCTTTAAAAATTTACTATCATTCCAAATTGTGTTTTCGAAAATTATCTCCTTAAAAATTACGATAGTCAAACATGTCATTCAAAACGGTTCTTTCGATTTTGATAAACCCTAAAGACATAGAGGAAATTTTCTTCATAATCTACATGGACTCCTAGGATGTGTCAAATTTAAGGGGAGTCTAAGTTAAAAGAAACTTTCTGACAAGTATTTTTCGAATTTTTTTTTGAAATTATTAGATAATTCTTTTGGTTTGAACCAAACCCTAAAGACTCAAAGGAAGAGTACTTGTAGTCAACAAGCTTCCAAGGACTGTGTCAAGTTTAGGGGAAGGTCAAATTAAAAGAATTATTGAACATTTCAAAATACTATGTTTTTATACACTATTTTCCAAAATCCTTTTGAAAACATAAGTAATTTTTCCTTCAAAATACTTTGATTTTTATACTATTACTTTCACAAACTTATTTCTTTAGCTTATAGAATCCCTGTTGAAAATAATTTTACTTGAGTTTGGAGAGTTTCCAGGACACTTAGGGAAACATCCTTGTAGTTAACAAGGTTTCCTAGGATTGTGCCAGACTGGAAAAGAAACCAAGTCAAGTAAAATATTATATTTTTTAAAAATAATATTTTTCTAAAGTACTTATAGTTTTCAAAAAGTTCAATATATTTTTTAAAAGTACTTATATTTTTCAAAAAGTTCAATATATTTTTCAAAATTACTTATATTTTTCAAAAAGTTCATAATATTTTTCAAAAGCACTTGCATTTTTTAAAAAAGTTCAATATATCTTTCAAAATACTAATATTTTTTTCTTAGGTGCACAATATTCTCCAAAGTACAAATCTTTTGTTTGTGCAAAAATTCCAAAAAGCATAATTTATTTTAAGTGCATAATCTGATTTGAGTGCATTTTTTTAAAAATCTTTTCTAAATAAAAATTTATCTAAGTTCAAAATATTTTTCTAAAAGATCAAAATTTTTCCAAAATGTACAATCCTTTCTAAGTACAATTTTTTTTGGGACACGTTAAGTACTGAAATTTTTTTTCTAGTGCTTAGTCTCTTTTAAAACAAAAAGAATTCGTAAACTGGTTTTTCAAATAATTATACTAAGTACTTTCGAAAAAGAATTTTTTTTGTCATTGTTGGTGCAAATGTGTTTTGTCATTTTGATGTATGACAAAGGGGGAGAGTGAGCTTAAGTTAGAATTTTTTTTTCTTCTTCCCAAAGGATCAAAATGAAAATCAAAATGTCTTTTCAAAAGGGAGGGAGAGTGAGCTTATGTTAGAAATTTTTTCTTTCTCCCAAAGGATAGAGAGTTGCTGAAGTTAGAGATTTTTCCCCAAAGGATCAAAATGGGTTTTCAAAACTTAGATCATTTTTTTTCATTTTATCCTAAGGATTATAACTTAGCCCTTTAATCCAATCTAACTTAAGATATTGTTAAACATCAAAAAGGGGGAGATTGTTGGTGCAAGATGCATCAGTGGTATCCTCCTCTAAATGTTTTAATGTTTAACAATATGCTTAAGTTAGTGATATATTAAACAAGGAAGGGATAGTCAAGAAAGGTGTAACAAAGTGAAGAAAAGTCGTAGTTAACCTAGGCACGAAGTCCTGGTTCGAAGAATTGGGCACTAAGTCCTAATCATGGATTGGGCACTAAGTCCTGGCCGCGGGCAGGGCACCTAAGACCTAACTGAGGGTTGGGCACGAAGTCTTGGTTCGAAGAATTGGGCAATAAGTCCTGGCCGAGGGTTGAGCACTGAAGTCCTGATGAGTGAAGTTGGGCAATAAGTCCTGGTCGTCAACTGGGCACGAAGTCCTGGTGAGTGAAGCTAGGCAAAAGTCCAACCGGATGGGTCAGGTGGCAACCGTCTCCTGAGAGGAGTAGGTGAAAGGCGCGTTCCCCGGGATGGGAACATAGGCGTCGGTTCGACCTAGGATTTCACGGGAAATCCAAAGTTAGAACTAAGTCGTTAAGGTTAAGAATATATATCTGCATATTTGTCTTGTTTTTGATTGTATTGCAGGTACCTAAAGTTGGAAGCAAGACAAGGAAAAGCTGCCCGGAAGACCTCTAGGGTGCTTGTATTGAAACAGGCGCCCCAGAGCTATAGGGCGCTCTGGACTGGGCAACCACCTCCCAGGCGCTTATTAACACAGGCGCCTGAGAGCTCCCAGGTGCCCTGTATGGGTCAGGCGCCTGGGAAGGGGGAGCTTATCCCTGCTGCGAGTTCAGCGCGAAGATGATGTTTGATCAAGCCTTGTGAGGCACCCCCTTCAACACAGGTGCCATGTAAAAAGGCTATAAAAGGGGCTTCGACCCTTTAACTCAGAACAACAATTCCAAGATCATTCTGAGCATTCCGAATGAAAGAAAAGCACTAACGACGAAGCTCTGTGACTAAGGAAGCTTCGGGAGGAAGTGCGCGACACTTCGGAGTTCCAGATCGGCCGAGTCTTCGACTCTTTTGTTTGGGTTGATTTACTTTCCGCATTTAATTTCTTAAATATTTGTGATTGTAAATCTTGCACCGTAAGATGGGTTTCTCTGCCTCCAGAAAGTCCAGAATGGAGACCATTCGTGGATGGGTGTTTCCCGTGCTTAGGCCTTGGACGTACTGACCCTGGGGGGTTGGGAACCAAGTAAAAAATCCTGTGTGCAATCTGTTGATTTGTTTTTCGTTCTATCTATTTTTCCGCTGTGCTACTAACTCTGTGACCAGAACGAACCTCAAAAGTCCTCTAAAGATGAGTTTTTGCAAGAATTTATACAAGTCGATATTCACCCCCCCCCTCTATCGACGGCACCGGTCCCCACACTTACCTTTCTTGGCATGTGTCTCCCTTTCTTGGGATTTATGCCTTGATCCTTAGGTCTAGAGGTTCTAGGTTTATCATGATGCATGAATTCCCTAGGGGTTTGATATGCAACGTTAACCCTATTTTTATCATGATATCTAAAACCAATCCTATGCATGGAGGAGTTTAAATTTGAATTACATTTAATCTTAAAGTTAAGGATTACCTCCCTTACCCTCGTAGCTCCCCCTTGATGTGAGCTTTTCTTCTTCTCCTTCTTCTCCCATTTCCTCAAATACTCTAATTTCTTGAATTCTTCTTTTCTTGAGCATTTGGTGTGGTAGTGCCCTAGCTCACCATATGTGAAGCACCTTATATGCTTCTTATCCTTCTTCGCTTCATCCCTACAACTCATGTTAGTTTAAAATTATTTGAATTGATTTTCGAGTTTACCTCATTTTTCTTACCCAATGGACACTTGTCCTTGTAGTGTCCCGTTTGATTGCACCTAAAGCAAATTATGTGCTCCTTTAACTTTGCTTTGGTGGAGGTGGAAGCTTCTTTTTGCTCCGGCATTGAGGATGGTCTCTCCTCCCCCTCAATCCTTGACGTGGAGACTTCTTATTCTTCCCTTGATGAAGTGGATGATCTTTCACTTTCTTGTGCCACTTCACTTGAAAAGATGGATGTCTCTTTTTCTTTTTCCCATTTCTCCTCTTCTTCAGATGTTGAACTTCTTTCTTCATCCGATTGGTCCTTCTCCTCTTCTTGGACCATTAAGCTCATTTCTTTCGGCTCTTCTACTACTTGAGCTTGTGTAGGATTTTGATGTAAAGCTATCATCTTGTTCCACAACTCATGTGCACTTTTGTATTCACCTACACCGCTAATAATTTCATTAGGCAAAACACTAAGTAAAATTGAGATTACCGTTTCGTTTGCCTTTGATTGTGCTTGTTGCTCCTTATTCCAATATCTTGGCCGAAGATTTTTTTCCGTGCTTATCCTTTCGAACTTCAAATGGTTATTCAAGCGCAATCATATAATTCCAATCCATGCCGAACCAAGTCTTTGTCCGCATCTTCCAATAGTCGAAATCCTCGCGATCATAGGGAGGTGGAACATTTATATCATCTCCTAATTTTTCCTCAACTGTCATCTCCTCTAGCCTTTTGCTCTCTCGGCGGTTAGTCTGTAGATGAGCGAACTTTTGCTCTGATACCACTTGTTAGGATCTTATCGGTTGCTAGAGGGGGGGTGAATAGCAATTCTCGATTCTTCTTCCTACAATGTTAGCGTGTGCAAGCGGAAATACCAATAAAATCAAATAATCGCTAACACGTCACCTTTACGTGGTTTGGAGATGAAGCTCCTACTCCACGGCTGTCTGTAAAGTGGACGATCTCGATCTGTCGATGGATGACTCCCCGAAAGACCTCCGGCTAGCTCGTGTAGCTCCTTGTGGGTGGAGAAACCTAGACACAATCTGGACAACACTCCTGAGCACAAAGACTACTAATTGGCCTTTAACCAAAGATAATTTCGTCAAGAACTCTTAGCCAAAACCGAGCTTCTTTAAATAGTGCTCTAGACTGATATGATCGTTACCAGTCGACTGATCCATTACTAGTCGACTGTTCCCACTCAAATTCGACCGTTACAGCTTAACATTCAAATTTGAGCCACCATCAGTCGACTGCTCCAGGGGCAGTCGACTGACCACTAGTCAGCTGGTCCATTACTAGTCGATTAATCTTTCTGTGGTATACACCAGTCGACTGCCCTGACACCAGTCGACTGATCCACTTCTACACCTAAGGTTTCCCTTCCCCGAGTACATTTCTCTCAGCACTCGAACCCTAGGATTTCCCGAGTACATTTCCCTCAGCACTCGACCCCTCACAACCTGGTTGACTCTTCATCCAACATCCTCGATCTGTTGCCTTCATGCCCTCTTCGACTTTGGCTCCCATCCCTCAGATGCGCACACAAGCCTTTGGCTTGTCTCCATGCCATCCTTCACGCATGCCTCGAAGTCCGCTTCCCTCAGCTCATCGTTCCTGCTCTAACAGCCTTGAACTGTTGCCTTCAACCCCTCTTCGACTGTGGCCCTCGTCCCTCAGATGCGCACACAAGCCCTCGGCTTGCCTTCTGTCATCCTTCACGTATGCCTCGAAGTCTGCTTCCCATGACTCATCGTCCCTGCTTTGTCCATGGTCCCTCGGATACACACAAGCCCACAGCTTGCCTCTATGTTGTTGCGTCAATCTATGGTCTGGAGTGACTATGTGTTTTGATGTTCAGGCAAAGGGTTTAAGTTAGGTTTACCCTGGTGTTTTGATATGAGTATTGGAGTGTGCAGGTCCTGCAGGATACACATGGACTTAGCTGGACGGCTTCGGGGATGGAGAAGGGTGGAATGGAGGCAAGCCGTGGGCTTGTGTGCACCTGAGGGACCATGGATAGCAGGGACGATGAGCCGAGGGATGTGAACTTCGAGGCGTACGTGAAGGATGGCATGGAGGCAAGTAGTGGGCTTGCGTGCGCATCTGAGGGACGAGAGCCGAAGATGAAGAGGGCGTGAAGGCAACAGATAGAGGTTGCTGGTGAAGAGTCAGCTAAGTTGTGAGGGTTCGAGTGCTGAGGGAATGTACTCGAGAAATCATAGGGGTCGAGTGCTGAGAGAATTGTACTCGGAAAGGGAAAAACCTAGGTGGTAGTCGACTGGGCCCCAGGCAGGCGACTGATAAAAGGGGGAGAAATATCAGTCGACTGCTATGGGGGCAGTCGACTGCTATGAGGGTAGTCGACTGCTATGGGGGCAGTCGACTGGTAGTGGCTGAGAATTTGAATGTTGGGCTTGCAACGGTCGAATTTGAGTGAGGGCAATTGACTGGTAACGACCAAAATAGAGGTGATCTATTTAAAAGAGCTTCGTTTTGGCTGAGTCTCTTGACGAATTTGGCTTTGGTTAAAGGCCAAATAGTAGTCTAAGAGCTCAAAGGTGTGTTTGGGATTGTGACGAGGTTTCTCCACCTACAAGGAGCTACACGAGCTAGCCGGAGGGCATCCGGGGAGTGATCCACCGAAGGATCAAGGGATCGTCCACCTTACGGACAACCGTGGAGTAGGAGCGTCATCTCCGAACCACGTAAAGGTTGATGTTAGCATTGTTTAATTTTGTTAGTATTGTTTTCGCTTGCGCTCGCTAACATCATAGGAAGAACAAACTTAAAGAAGCTATTCACCCCACTCTAGCTTGACGGTCATGATCTAACAAGTGGTATCAGAGCGAAGGTCCACTCTTGTTGGAATAACCGCCAAACGAGCACAAGCTAGAGGAAATGATGATGGAAGACAAGTTGGGTGATGGCATCAACACTCCACCTCCGTACGATCATGAAGATTTTGACTATTGGAGGACAAGAATAAAGACTTGCTTTGGAATAGATTGGGAATGCATAATGGTGCTAGAAGAACCATTCAAAATTTCAAAGGATAAGCACGGGAAGTGTTAGTAATATGAGAGAAGTGTCCTAAGGCAATCGCCTTATGATTGTAAACATTTACTTTAATAAATGAATATTCACTATTTGAGTATACATGTTTGTGTATTTGATTGAGATCTTAAAGTCATTTACTGAATGTCCGCAATACAATTCACAGCATGAGAGAATTTGTGATGAATTCACAACTAGTGATTATCTCTACATGTGCAATTGTGAAGTATTGAAATTGTCCCTAGTCGATGAATTGATAAAAACGGACACTATCAATTCTGTGGAGACTAGCATGGGTTATTCTCTAATCAGCTGATTCTCACTGGCTGGTGACATTGGGATGTCTGGAGATAAACATGAATGCTAAGGGAACTAGTTCATTGGAGTGACTAGCTGTAAAACTTCATATGGTAATCTACATATAGATATGTCAATGAAGTTCTTACTGCAGCATAAGTGCGATGTTCCTTTGACTTGCGGTGTTCAAGTCATCTTGGTCATGAAGACTTATACTTTGACATCTCAAGCAAGCATCTCCAAGGAGGTGTGGACCCAGGATGATTGGGTATAAGCCGAAGTGCCCGAAGATGTTTGAACAACCTACAAAGGATTCACCACTCCTTGTGAGGAGATGTATACCCAAGGCCTACCGTTGGATTGTTACTCGAAGCCTCTGGCCAGAGCATGACATGTTCAGAGTATGAATCTCTTAAATATATGAGAGTAATTAGAATCTGTAGGATGAGAGAACGTTACTTGGGCTAGGTGTGACGTAGTCAGCCTAGTGGGGACTGACACACATAGACCATGTCCTGAACCAAGTGGGTATAAGAGGGTGAAGGGAATGAGGCACGATTGATTAAAGCTGCTGAAGGGTTTCAGAATTATTTCTAAGGTCAACCGTTGATCTTTCGATTAATTGGGGATTATGATGTACTACTAGGTGCCACTCATGATCGTTCTATAATTGGTTGATTATAGACGACCAACATAAATCGAAAGCCTATTTAGTCACACGCACACCGAGTAATCCGAGGGATTTAAAACGAGTTGAAAATTAGATTTTCCGATCAAGAGAGATAAGTCGAATCTGAATTTTTCAGAGACGCATCGGAAGCATAAAATGGCTAAGTCTTTTGAAGACTTATTGAACAAATTAAATGAGTTTAATTCGTGAGGTCGTGGCTTGGGTTTGGCCGGCCAATGAGGGTCCCCACCCTCTTTGTTTGGCCAGCCAAATTAAAAGGGGGAGAACCGAATTTTTGGTTCAAATTATAAAATAAACCGCGCGTGGTTTATTTCATAAAATTATGGATAAAGAAATTTATATAAAGAGATTTATTTTTCATGAAAATTAAAATGAACCTTGGATTGGTTTATTTTATTTTATAAAATCAATAATGGATTGATTTACCATGATAAAGAAATTTATATAAAGAAATTTCTTTCCATAATAAAAGGGGAGACATGGTTGTTTTTATTATAAATTAAGTTATAATAAAAACATGACATAACGGAATAATTCAAAAAAAATTTATAAAATAAATTTCTTATGAAAATTTATTCCGTTAAAAGGAGACTTGGCTATTGAGAGGCTACTATATAAAGGAACCAAGGCAAGGCTTGGAGATCAATCCAAGAGATCAAGGATTCTTGCCTAGCCTCTCTCCCTCTCCTTCTCTCCCTCTCCCTCCTCTAGTGGCGCCGGCCCTAGAGGCCCTCCCCTTTGCCGTGAGCTTCCACCACCAAGAAGAGGCCGAAGAAGAAGAAGAACTGGGCGCAACTCCTTCCTTCCTCCCGGAATCTTGATTCCGTTCTTCGTTTGGTGGTTAGTTTTCCATCTCTCTCTTGGTATTCTTGTCGGGCCTTTGGAGAATCTAATAGTTCTTGTCGGCACGAAACTTGTGGCTTTGCGAAGTCATCCCAAGAAAACTCGGCGTGGACGCGAATAGAGGCGGAGCTTCCAAGGGACGCTACGGTTGGATCTCGTCCCTTTCTTCGAGTTACGCGAGGTATTAAGAAAATTAGTTTACTTTCTGCAAAATTTTAAATATATGATCATGTCCACACAACATAAGGTTGCATGCTAGATGTGTGGTTAGATAATTTGAGAAATTATTTATGCTAAATCTTCCGCTGCACGTAATTAAAATTTTAAATTACGTACCCGCATCCATGTCAACATGCACCCGGTTCTAACAGGAAGAAGCTTCGACCTAGATATTGGACCAAGGAGCAACAAGTATAATCTAAGGCAAATGAGAAGGTAATTAGTATATTAATTAATATTTTTCCTAATAATGTTTTAAGTGGTGTAGGTGAATATAAAGATGCATATGAGTTATGAAAAAAGATAGGAGAATTTCATGAGAACTCTGCACAAGCTAAGATAGTAGAAGAGCCCAAAGAAATGAGTTCAATGGTCCAAGAAAGGGAAAAAGAAAAAGAGTTATCAACCTCATCAAGTGAAGTAGCACAATCAAGTGAACGATCATCTACTTCATCAAGGGAAGAAGAAGAGGTTTCAACTTCAAGAATTGACGGGGAGGAGAGACCCACTTCAATACCAGAGCAAGAAGAAGCTCCAACGTCTACCAAAGCAAAATCAAAGGACCACATTATATGCTTTGGATGCAACAAGAAGGGGCACTACAAGGACAAGTGTCCACTAGGTAAGAAGGAGGTAAACCCTAAATCCGGGTCAATTCTTTTAAAAACTAATATGGGTTGTAGGGAAACGAAGGAGAAAAAGCATATTAGATGCTTTACATGTGGGGAGCTAGGGCACTATCATACCAAGTGTCCGAGAAAAGGAGAGCTCAAGAAAATAGAGCACTTGAGAAGATGGGAGAAGGAGGAAAAGAAAAGAAGCTCACATCAAGGGGGAGCTCCAAAGGTAAGGGAGGTAATCCTTAAGTTTAAGCATGTTTTAAATTCATCTATGTATGCTAGAAATAATGAAAAATGTTTGCTTATGTATAATCATGGATTTAGGTATAATGATAGGAATAGGGTTAACAAGGTAGATCAAAACTCTAGAAATGCCATGCATCTTGATAAAACCAAGACCTATGTACCTAAGGATCAAGGTATGAATCCCAAGAAGGGGAGACATATGCATAGGAAGATGGGTAGGTCTAGGAATGCCCAAGGTGGACATGTGGATTCTAGGGTTGAAATACTAGAAAGGGAAAATCAAGCTTTGAGGGCAAGACTTGATGAATTGAAGAAAACCCTAGGAATATTCGTGGTTGGATCTAAGGGTTTAGGTATGGTATTGGGTGGTCTAGAACCCAACAATGATAGATCGGGGTTGGGTTACCGATCTAAGGTCTCCAATGCCAATGGAAAGAAATATGCTAGGGTAGCATATAATTATGGCAAGGAGGGGAAGTCCAAAAATGACAAGGGGGTGTCATTTAAAGGCAAAAGGAAGGACTTAACCAAGGACAAGGTGTCTAAGATTAAGAAGGTTAAGTTTGTAGGTCATGAGTCACCAGGGGTACACCGGTGTGGTCTAGTGTTTGTTGAGTCACCTAGGGAGGTGGCTAGAGCTAAGAGCTCAAGGGGGAGCTCTAGGAGTCTTTAGGATCCATGGTAAATAGATCTCGGGAGGTGTTTCTCGGAGGTTTAAATGGACCATAGAGTGTTCCAAAAGAGTTGGAGACAGATTTGAATCTCAATTCTAGGGTTTTGGCACATTAGATTTGTGTCTCACGCATGAAAATATGGCATTGGGGTCATAAATCATGAGAATTGATTTTTGATGAATAAATATCATATAAATTAATGCTAGGGATGCATTATGGATTGGTATGGGCAAAGACATCAAGAGGAAACCAAAACTAGGACTTTAAGTCAAGGTTTAATTGAACTATTAGGTAGTTTTGGGTTTTGTGTCAACCATAGGAATGGTGATAGATACATTTTTGAGTGTATTTTTCCCAAGTAGGTATGAGTACAACAAACCTGTCCACAAAATTTGAGAATTTTTGAAGACTTGTGAAATTTCTGGTGTATTTTTGTAATTGGGTTCAGAAGACTGAAAAATGAATTTTCAGCATGCCAGTCGACTGGTAACTGTCCCAGTCGACTAGTAAAGGTTGGAAAATGGGTTTCAACTATTGTAAGGTGTCCAAATGATGTGAAACAAGTGTGGAACCTTGTGGGGGGTTAGTGCACTGTGTTTATAATCAGTTAGGGGGTAAAGAGTCCAATAAGGGGGAAATTGTTGGAGTCTTGTTTGATGTATGGCAAAGGGGGAGAAGTGTTAGGTTTAAGTGAGAAACCAAACACTCCTTTGTAAGAAATCCTAGGTCTAGGGGGAGCTTAGGTAAAGGGGGAGCATTGTTGCTCCATTGGTGGCGTAAGGGGGACCTTGGAGAGGTTCTTAAAAAGCCTTTGTAAGTCCAATATAGGGGGAGCCTTGGGAAGAGTTTAAAAAGCCCGATTTGATAAAATTCCTGACTCGGGGAGGTTAGGTGTGGGGATGCCTTGGGATAGGATCCATGATTGATTGCATTGCATATGCATTGGCGGTGTAAGTCCAAGGTGGAGCCTTGGCAATGTAAGTCCAAATGGTAGTTAGCATTGTTTTTGCTATTTGTTTTCCCTAACTTAAACGGATTGCCAAATATCAAAAAGGGGGAGATTGTTGGGTCAATCTATGGTCCGGAGTGACCATGTGTTTTGATGTTTGAGTTTAAGTTAGGTTTACCCTGGTGTTTTGATATGTGTATTGGAGTGTGCAGGTCTTGCAGGATACACATGGACTTAGCTGGACGGCTTCGGGGATGGTGAAGGGTGGCATGGAGGCAAGCCGTGGGCTTGTGTGCACCCGAGGAACCATGGATAGCAGGGACAATGAGCCGAGGGATGCGAAGTTCGAGGCGTACGTGAAGGATGGCATGGAGGCAAGCCGTGGGCTTGCGTATGCATCTGAGGGACGAGGGTCGAAGATGAAGAGGGCGTGAAGGCAACAGATCGAGGATGCTGGTGAATAGTTGGCTAAGTTATGAGGGTTTGAATGCTGAGGGAATGTACTCGAGAAATCCTAGGGGTCAAAACAGTCGACAGGGGAAGGGAAAAACCTAGGTGGCAGTCAACTGGGCCCTAGGCAGTCGACTGATAAAAGGGGCAGAAATATCAGTCGACTTCTCTGGGGGCAGTCGACTGGTAGTGGCTGAGAATTCGAACGTTGGGCTTGCAACGGTTGAATTTGAGTGGGGGTTGGTAGCGGTCAAAACAGAGGTGAGCTCTATTTAAAAGGGCTTCATTTTAGCTGAGACTCTTGACGAATTTGGCTTTGGTTAAAGGTCAAATAGTAGTCTAAGAGCTCAAAGGTGTGTTCGGGATTGTGGCGAAGTTTCTCCACCCACAAGGAGCTACACGAGCTAGCCGGAGAGCATTCGGGGAGTGATCCACCGAAGGATCAAGGGATTGTCCACCTTATGGACAGCCGTGGAGTAGGAGCGTTATCTCCGAACCACGTAAAGGTTGGTGTTAGCGTTGTTTAATTTTGTTAGTATTGTTTCCGCTTGCGCTCGCTAACATCATAGGAAGAACGAACCGAAAGAAGGTATTCACCCCCCTCTAGCTTGACGGTCACGATCTAACACATGCCACCCTTCACCGTACCCGAAGACGTCCAACCAAGTCTACGCGTATCCTTCAAACCTGCACACTCAAATACATACATCAAATACAAGGGTGAACCTAACTTAAATCCTTTGCCTAAACATCAAAACACATGGTTACTCCAGACCATAGATTGCCCCAACAATGAGACCAAGACATCTAATTCATCCAAGATAACCCTAGAGCCTCTCTCTCTTTTCTCTCATCTTCTCTCTTTTATATTCATCCCATGAATATGAAGAGTCTTTTGTCTCTTTGACTTCCCTTCATTAAAGCCAATAAAGAGCACATCTTTTCATGTGACTCTTCACTTTCTCTTCATCCAATGAAGAGAGACTTTTCTCTTTCCTTCACATGCAATTCCGACCGGGCCTCTCGGGCTTCCGACTAAGTCTCCCGACCAAGTCTCCCGAGTGCCGAGCTCCTGACCCAGTCTGCCGAGCTCCGACCCAGTCTGTCGAGCTCCGACTCAGTCTGCCGAGCTCCCAACCCAGTCTGCCGAGTGCCACCCAGTCTGCCGAGTGCCGACCCAGTCTGCCGAGCTCCTAGCTCAGTCTGCCGAGTGCCGACCCATTCTGCCGAGCTCCCAGCCCAGTCTGCCGAGTGCCGAGCTCCTGACCCGCGCTCCCGAGTTCCCAACTCAAGCTCCCGAATTGACCTCCCGAGTTCCTAACTCGAGCTCAGATCTCCCGAGTTCCCAACTTGGTCTCAGATCTCCCGAGTTCCCAACTCGGGCTCAGATCTGCCGATTAGATTTCCCGAAGCATCATGTCCTTAGTGTATGACCCAATAGATTCTTGTGACATTGGCAATGTGCCTAAACGCTTTAGACACATAAGCAATGAGCGACATCTAACAATGCATCATTGCTACCCAAGTAACAAGAATAGTCGAGATCCGACTAAACCTCCGTGACTATGATAGTGTATGACTTTGCCCTTCTATCCTTGATATCTAGATTGACCAATGAGGCATAGACCGTGTCATCCTCAATCAATCTTGTGTTTCTTGATCCTCGAGTAGACTCACTTAAACAAATGAGCTCAATATCTCATATTGACTCATTTGAGCATGACCATGCATTTCAGTAGTCATACTCGATCAAGGGGCCCACAGATATCACTCCCGTCATATGGGAGGGATAGACCCCATCTACATCACTCACATCCCTCTGCATAATTCATTAAATACCTAGTGATCATCTTTTTAGCCCACCCTGTTACGGGTGACGTTTGACGATACCAAAGTACATAACTCCTTATGTAGGAAACCGTAGTGACTTCAGGTCTAAGGACTATTCATACCAATAGTCACATGAGAAAGTTTATGACACTCATATGACAATCTATGAAACTTTCTCATGGCGGATCAATTTAGTACACATTCTCCAATGTATACCCATGTGTCAACTTGATATCACATATCCATGACTTGTGAGCTCAAGTCATCAGTTGACCTACATGCTAGTCTCCATGCATTAATATTATCCTTGAATATTAATTCTTGACTAGGAATAATTTAGTGTAGTGTTCTCTACATTATCTCACTATCGATTCAACCAATCAATATAATGTAGATAAGAACCTACTACACAAGGATATTATTATACTTAGTTATTTGACACAAAAATACAGTAAGTATAATAACCATGCCTTCAATAATGATAGAATATGATAAAAAAGTCCCTAGTCAATCATCACATAATTGGGCATAGGGCTCCTACTAACACACTCATCATCTATTCCGTGACTAATCGGTCGAATGAGATTGATCTCTAGAACAACTTGGTTGTTCAAGCGATCGCTCAAATCGGTTAGCACGATGATGAGACAGTCGTTTGGGAAATAAGTCTCCATTCAGATTAAAAAGTTTAATGCATGGACATGGAGAGGTTTCCCATGCGTGACCCGACATCCTCTTCGGTGGAAACCAACAACTAGTATCATAGCGAGGTTTCCGGTTTTGTGTGTTTTAGATTCGGTTACATTCTTTGCACTTTATCATGTATTTTATTTTGCTGGATAATAGTAGGATATGCGTAGGCTAACTCTTTGGTTGCAGGCATGAGATTCCGACTATTATGGCTAAAATATGTGTGTATGTGATTGGTTGCGCATATTTGTAATATTATTTGAATCCTCGGGGTTGACGAGGCTAAATTTGGTATTTGATTTTTGTAATTAAATACGACGCTTGTTTAGCTGCACTTTTTATTTATTTTCGATCTAGATTTGATGTACACTCCTTTATGGAGTATAGGATAGATGGATGTAAATAAATATCATTTTATCACGGCTCGGAGATCCCTTCATGGTGGCTTGCGCATGGATAGGGAGGAGCAGACGAGGTGGCGACACGATTAGAGGCACATTGAAGACTAAAGCCATAATAGTTGGAAAATTTAGTTTTTCTAGTTTATTGCTTTTAGTTTATATGCTTGTCGTGCATGCATGAAAATTCCTCAATTATAAATAACTAAGTGGGAGAGAGACCCTAAGGGTTCCATGACCTCCATTACTAATTTGACAAGTGATGCGAACAAGCTTGCGCGCTGGCTCTAAGTGCCTTCCTCCTCATAGGATAGACTTGTTCTGTGGATCACTGGGTCAGACATGATTATAGGAAATTATTTAAGAGCGTGTGATTTTTCCCATCGGACGACACTTAATCCGAGATAATTTCCTTAGTATCGTATAATGGTAAACACTTAGATGCAAATAATAGTATCCTCCCCATCGGAGTCACTCCTATTATTTGTAGGGCCGAAGAGGAACCAACTATTAATTTTATTTGTCAAAAAGTTAGGTTGACAAGATAATAAAATTAATAGGTAAAACCTCCTCATACAAATGTAGAATTCGTATACTTCCACATTATCGTGGCATGAGAAATTCTCGGTGTTATGAGGTGTTAGTTGATTTTAAAATTTATTGTTTGAGGAATCAATTTTTTTTTGAAATCTAAAGTTTGTGATCGTTGTGATTCTTAGGAAATTTCAAAATGGCATTCAGCCCACTAGCTGTAATACTTAAAGAAAATAAACTTACGGGCCCTAATTACATTGAATGGAAACGGAACCTGGACATTTTCCTAACTGCTGAGGAGTACAAGTTTGTACTGTTCGAGTTCTATCCTGAAAAATCTAGTGAGAATTCTAATGAAGAGGAGAAGGAACGCTATAAGAAGTGGATTAAAGCAAATGAGATGGCGCGGTGTTACATATTGACATCTATGTCAAATGTATTGCAACATTAGCATCAAACTTTTTCCACTGCTTATGATATGATGTTCAATCTCAAAGAACTCTTTGGACATCAGAATCGGGCCGCTAGGCAGGAGGCAATGAGGAACTTGATGACAACCACCATGATTGAAGGGACACTTGTGAGGGATCATGTCCTTAAGATGATAGCACATCTCAATGAGATGGAAGTCCTTGGAGCGGAGATCGATAGGCAAACCCAGGTCGATATCATTCTCCAGTCTCTGCCTAGGAGTTTTGAGCAGTTTTGCCTGAACTACAATATGACAAACGTGCATATTCATTGGTGGAACTTCTGACAGAACTTCAGGCGACAGAGGGGCGTTTTCGTTAGAGTGCTCATGCTTTGGTTGCCCAGAAGGTTTCTACTTCTATACCAAAAGGCAAGAAGAAGAAGAAACAAGGTGGGGCAAAGAAGACAGGATCTCAGGGGCCTCAGGCTGGCGTGAAGAAGCCGAAAGGCAAGTGCTTCACGTGCAAGCAGACTAGACATTGGAAGACGGACTATCCCCGTCGTCAAGATAAAGGGGTTCCAGGAAACCCGATGACTAGTTGGTGGAGAAATTACCGTCTACATGGGCAATGCTACGGAGGTGGCGTTTATTGTAGTGGGAGACATTTAATTATCGTTTGATAGGAATAAAGTGTTGGTTTTAAGAAATTGCCTTCATGTACTTTCTTTTAGAAAGAACCTTGTTTCAGTTTCTAAATTAATAAAGGATGAGTATTCTATTTCTTTTAATGACAAGGTTGTTATAAAAAAAATAGAGAGATTATCTGTTCAGGTGCGTTGGTTGGCAATTTGTACACTTTAGAACCGAAATCTCCCACGATGCAAATAGAAGTAAATAAATCATCATCTAACCAAAATAAGAGAAAAGAACCTTCGAAGATGAACCAAACATATCTTTGGCATCTAAGACTTGGTCATATTAACCTTAGTAAGATTCAAAGGTTGATAGTCGATGGGCCCTTGGGTTCATTGGTGGTGGAAGACTTCCCAACCTGTGAATATTGTGTTGGTGCAAGTTGCATCAATGATGTTCTCCTTTATGTGTTTTAATGTTTGACAATGTACTTAGGTCAGTAATATGTTGAACAGACAAAGGGGAGCGAAGGAGAAGTAACCTAAGCCTGAGAAAAGTCCTAGTTAAGCTAGGCATGGAAACCCTAAGACCTAGCGAAGGGCAGCTACGCTCTGGCGAAGGGCTGCCAGAACGAAAAAGACCTAGAGAAGGGCTGCTAGGCTCTGGCGAAGGGTTGCCAGAAAGAAAAGACCTAGCGAAGGGCTGCTAGGCACCTGATGAAGGGCTGTCAGGAAAATAAGTCCTAGCGAAGGGCTGCTAGGCACCTGACGAAGGGCTATCAGGGAAATAAGACCTAGCGAAGGGCTGCTAGGCACCAAGCGAAGGGATGCTTGGTATCCAAGTCCTAGCGAAGGGCTGCTAGGCACCTAGCGAAGGGCTGCTAGGTATTGTAACTTTAAGACCTAACGAAGGGATGTTAGGCACCTAGCGAAGGGCTGCTAGGTATCGTAACCTTAAGACCTAGCGAAGGGCTGCTAGGCACCTAGTGAAGGACTACTAGGCATAGAAGACCTAGCGAAGGGCTGCTAGGCACCTAGCGAAGGGCTGCTAGGTATAGAAGACCTAGCGAAGGATTGCTAGGCACCAGACAAAGGACCGCTTGGTAACAAAGACCTAGCGAAGGGCTGCTAGGCACCTGGCGAAGGACTGCTAGGAAATGAAGTCTTGGTCCGAGGGACTAAGTAACTTAGCTGAGCGATGACTAAGGACAGGAGTAGAGACGGGTCAGGGTTTGGGCGTCTCGAGGTCCGGAGGTATCGGAAGCTAAGCAAAAGTCCACCCGAAGGGTTGGGTGGCAATCGTCTCCTGAAAGGAGTAGGTGAAGGGCGAGTTCTCGGGGATAGGAACTCGTGCCGGTTCGACCTAGGGTTTCGTGCAAATCCGAAGTCCGAACCAAGTCCTTAAGCCTAATATTATATGTATATATGCTTTGTGTTTGTATATCTTGCAGGTAACAAGAACCGGAGACAAAGCAAGCAAAAACACCAACTTGCAGGCTAAAAGGAGGGCGCCCCCATCAAGGAGGGCGCCCTCACCAACCAGGGCGCCCTGAACAGCCAGGGCGCCTTGAGCCAAAGGTAAAAACAGCAGTTAGGTGAAGCAGGCAAAACAGGTGTCAAGCAGGGCGCCCTGAGCGTCCAGGGCGCCTTGGTTCAAAGCTGTATTTGCAGTTTCGAACCCAAAACACAGATAAGCCATCATGAAGGTGCCCTGGAGGTCTGGGGCGCCCTGGTCAATGATCTTATCACCAGCGACGAGGTAGGCGCAAGGATAAGAGTTGACCAGGTCTTCCGGGGCGCCCCCGACGTCCAGGGCGCCCTCAGGAGTGCTATAAAAGGGGCTTCGACCCCTCAGCTTCAAACACACTTTCCAACTTCGAATCTGTTCATTCCGACTGACGACAACGCGCTAAAGATGAGGCTCTGCGACCGGGAGGCTCCAGGAGGAAGTGCGCGGCACTTCGGAGGTCCAGATCGGCCGAACTTCACACTTTGTGTTTGGTTTGCAATTAATTACAATATTTATTTTTCCATATTATTGCTTGTAATATTGCACTGTAAGTCGGGTTTCTCCGCCTCCGGAAATTCCGGAAAGGAGACTATTAGTGGACTCAACGCCGAGTACATAGGCCTTGGACGTACTGACCCTGGGGGGTTGGGAACCAAGTAAATAAACCTGCTGTGTCCACTGTGTATTGCTTTTTTATTTTTTATTTTTATGTTTTCCGCTGCGCTACTAATATTCTGAGTCCAGTTTTATGAAAGTCTCACGAAAGTTTTCACGATCGATATTCACCCCCCCTCTATCGACGGCACCGGTCCTACAAGTGGTATCAGAGCCGAGCCGCTCTTCACCGGACTAACCGCCGACGGAGCAACGACGCCAGGAGTCGAGGGGGAGCCCAGGGGTGAATCAGGTACAATTTTTTTTAATGTCTAATTTCAAATTGCATATTATTTGTTTCACGTGCAGGTAGAGAGGGCACTATAAAAATCAGTGCCCTACTTGTAAGACTCGGTCTACACCACCGGCGGCGAAGGAGGTACCAGCGCTAGGAGTCCGGAAGAACAAGGAACATGTACAATGCTTCAAATGCGAGAAGTACGGACACTACAATAATAAGTGTCTGGCGAAGGTACGGAAAATTTATGTTTCGAAAATTTTTCCTGCAATATTTTGTGATAATTTAGTTAATTTTTCTGATAAATTAGAATTACTGCATAATAAAATTAGCCTCTTGCATGATAAATTAGAAAATAAAGATATGGCTAAAATATCAGAAATTAATTGTTTAATTCAAAATATAAATTCAGAAATTAATAAAATTAATTCTGATAATTATTCTGATAATAATTCTGATAAAATCAATTCTGATAATATTACTGACAATTTTAATTCAGAAAAAGTTAATCCTAAGGATAACTCCGAATTTGAATTTGAAAACCTTAAGGATAATTCTGAGGATAAACATGATTTTATTGAAAATTATTCTGAGGATAAACATGATTTAATTGAAAATTATTCTGAGGATAAAAATGATTTTATTCTTGATAATAATTTAATTATAGATAATCCTGAAGACTACTATAAAACCTTAACTAGTGGTCCATTTTACTCCACACACTTTGAGGATATTGATTTTGAGGAGGAAATGGAATTTTCTAAGATTAGGGTCATAATTAATGAAAATTACAAAGGATCAAATAAATCAAAATTAATAGAAAAATTCGGAAAGAAAAATAAAAACGAAGAAGAAATTTTCGAAATAATGAAAATGATGAATTTAAACCCACAACTGTTAATTAAACCTTAGTTAAATCTTAATTAATTCAGTTAAATCAATTAAATCTTAATTAATTCAATTAAATCTTAATTAAATCAATTAAATCTAATTAATTCAAAAAAATCTTAATTAATTCAGTTAAATCAATTAAATCTTAATTAATTCAATTAAATCTTAATTCAATTAAATCTTAATTAATTCAAATAAATCTTAATTAATCAAATTAATTCAATTAAATCTTAATTAATCAAATTAATTCAATTAAATCGTAATTAATCAATTAATTCAATTAAATCTTAATTAATCAATTAATCATTAAATCTTAATTAATTCAATTAAATCTAATTAAATCAATTAAATCTTAATTAATTCAAATAAATCTTAATTAATTCAATTAAACCAATCAATTCAATTAAACTTTAATTAATCTAATTAATTTTAATTAATTAATTTAATTCTATTAAACTTCAATTAAATCAATTTAATTCAATTAAACCTCAATTAAATCAATTTAATTCAATTAAACTTCAATTAAAGCAACAAATAATTCGAATTAATCCACTTAAAATCAATTAAATTCATTTAAATTCGATTTAATCCACTTAAATTAAATTCAATTAAATTCAAATAATTTGAAGTAATCCACTTAAATTCAATTAAATTCAATTAAATTCAAATTAATCCACTTAAATTCAATTAAATTCAAATTAATTCAATTAATTCACCTTAATTCAAATTAATTCAATAAATTCACTTTAATTCAATTAATTCAAATTAATTCACTTTTCAATTAAATTCAAATTAACTCAACTTTAATTCAATTAAATTCAAATTAACTCAATTTTAATTCAACTAAATCCAATCTTAAATCACTTAAACCTGAACCAAACTAAAACCTTACCCAAACCGCAACAATTAATTCAATAAAATCAAATATGTCAAAGTGGGTTGACATATTCGCAGGTTCACACGATATGTATCAAATCGAGAATTTGATACATTCTTAGAAACAAAAATAAAATGTCTTGACTTGTTTGACTCATGCATAATGTCATGCATTTGCTATTTTCCTTTAAAATATATGACATGTCATTCATATTTAATTTTTATGCATAATTTAGAAAGGTCATAAGAAAAAGATAATTGAAATTTGGCAACATAGTATTGGGAGGAGGTGAGATGATAGTACGTTGGGGAAACCAACTCTAATAAGATCAAGTCTACTTGGTCTCTTTAGACTGGTGAAACCAGCCGAAGCTACCGATCCAAGACCCAAGCTAGTTAGACCAGAAAATGACCTAATTTAATTTGAAAATGAAATTTCATTAAAAGGCTTTGTCAAGGAAAGGGTGGATGATCCCATAAGGCTACGGCCAAAGAAGGCCTAGTGCCTCGCCAAGACCTGGAAGCCAATTTCTGAAATTCAAATTCAAATTATCTTTTGTCAAATTCGAATCTAACACAAATTTCAATTAAATCTTAGATTTAATAATGGAAAATGATTCAAGCATCTCACAATACACCTATAAGGCAATCATGCTTGTTGTATTGATACATCTAAAATGGGTGAGATGTTAAGGACTAATGAATTGAAAAATATTTTTCAAAATTGTTTTTCAAAATTGTTAGAATATTTTCCTAAAAATATATTTTTCAAAATAGAGCTTTAACATAATAATGTTTTTATGGAATTCATGCTTGTCTGATTGATTATATATATTACACATTTTTCAAAAAGGTATATTGTTTTCAAAAATTGATTGACTCACGCAATTAGACACAAGCCTCTTAGGACAGCACTAAAGTTCCTTAGGGCACTTAGATAGAGTCAAACGACATTGATGCAGGGGGAGTGCTTTTCATATTTTTCAAACTGCACTTTAAAAACATTACTATTATTTGAAAATATCTTTTCGAAAATCATGCTTTAATCGTTATCACTTGTAGCTTTTCGAAAAAGATTTTACCTATTGCAAAAATCAAATGGTTACCTGTTCTTTTGATTCTGATAAACCCTAAAGACACAGAGGAAGGTCCACTTCATAATCTAAAAAGGACTCCTAGGATGTGTCAGATTTAGGGGGAGTCTGAGTCAAATTTTCAAGTCTTAAACAATTTTTTATTATTAGAAAATTCCTTTGATTTGAATCAAACCTTAAGACTCAAAGGAAGAGTACTTGTGGTCAACAAGCTTCCCAGGACTGAGTCAAGTTTAGGGGGAGGTCAAATTAAAAGAATTATTCAATTACATGCTTTTAAAATACTAAAAATCTATGTTTTTCAAAATACCACTTGTTAAGATTTGTGTGACTTATGAAATGATTTTGAAATAATAGTTACTTAGGTTGGAAAATTCCCAGGACACTTAGGAAATGTCCTTGTGGTCAACAAGGTTTCCTAGGATAGTGTCAGACTGGAAAATAGACCAAGTTAAGTAAAATATTAGATCTTCAAAATTCACACAGTTTTTCAGCACATACTTTGTGAAATATTATCATTTTTCTTAAAAATTTATAATAATATTTACTTGTTTGAAAACTTTCCAGGACACTTAGGAAATGCCCTTGTGGTCAACAAGGTTTCCTAGGATGGTGTCAGACTGGAAAAGAAACTCAATCAAGTAAAATATTTTCAAAAAAAAGTACTTATGTCTTTCAAAACCAATATTCTTAATTTTGAAAAAAAAATATTTTCAAATGTATTGTTAAGTACTTAATTTCTCAAAAAATATACTTATATTTTTTTTCAAAAAGGGATTTAAATAATCTTTTAAAAGTACTTGCACTCCTTACAAATCATCTTTTCAAAGTACTTATATTTTAAACCTAGAGCATTTTTCAAATTTATGCAATTTTTTTAAAAACAAAATTGCACTAAGTATTTTCAAAACAAAAATTCAAAGTTTTTTATTGTTGATGCAAGTTTTTTTGATGCATGACAAAGGGGGAGAGAGTGCTTAAGTTAGAATTTTTTTTCAGTTAGAAAATTTTTTACTCTCCCAAAACCTATACCTTTTAGTTTTTCTATCCCAAGGATAGTAATTTAGCCCCTTAAACCAATCTAACTTAAGTTATTGTCAAACATCAAAAAGGGGGAGATTGTTGGTGCAAGTTGCATCAATGATGTTCTCCTTTATGTGTTTTAATGTTTGACAATGTACTTAAGTCAGTAATATGTTGAACAGACAAAGGGGAGCGAAGGAGAAGTAACCTAAGCCTGAGAAAAGTCCTAGTTAAGCTAGGCATGGAAACCTAAGACCTAGCGAAGGGCTGCTAGGCTCTGGCGAAGGGCTGCCAGAACGAAAAAGACCTAGCGAAGGGCTGCTAGGCTCTGGCGAAGGGTTGCCAGAAAGAAAAGACCTAGCGAAGGGCTGCTAGGCACCTGACGAAGGGCTGTCAGGAAAATAAGTCCTAGCGAAGGGCTGCTAGGCACCTGACGAAGGGCTATCAGGGAAACAAGACCTAGCGAAGGGCTGCTAGGCACCAAGCGAAGGGATGCTTGGTATCCAAGTCCTAGCGAAGGGCTGCTAGGCACCTAGCGAAGGGTGCTGGTAAAGCCTAAGGGTGACCTAGCGAAGGGCTGCTAGGTATTGTAACTTTAAGACCTAACGAAGGGATGTTAGGCACCTAGCGAAGGGCTGCTAGGTATCGTAACCTAAGACCTAGCGAAGGGCTGCTAGGCACCTAGTGAAGGACTACTAGGCATAGAAGACCTAGCGAAGGGCTGCTAGGCACCTAGCGAAGGGCTGCTAGGTATAGAAGACCTAGCGAAGGATTGCTAGGCACCAGGCAAAGGACCGCTTGGTAACAAAGACCTAGCGAAGGGCTGCTAGGCACCTGGCGAAGGACTGCTAGGAAATGAAGTCTTGGTCCGAGGGACTAAGTAACTTAGCTGAGCGATGACTAAGGACAGGAGTAGAGACGGGTCAGGGTTTGGGCGTCTCGAGGTCCGGAGGTATCGGAAGCTAAGCAAAAGTCCACCCGAAGGGCTGGGTGGCAATCGTCTCCTGAAAGGAGTAGGTGAAGGGCGAGTTCTCGGGGATAGGAACTCGTGCCAGTTCGACCTAGGGTTTCGTGCAAATCCGAAGTCCGAACCAAGTCCTTAAGCCTAATATTATATGTATATATGCTTTGTGTTTGTATATCTTGCAGGTAACAAGAACCGGAGACAAAGCAAGCAAAAACACCAACTTGCAGGCTTAAAGGAGGGCGCCCCCATCAAGGAGGGCGCCCTCACCAACCAGGGCGCCCTGAACAGCCAGGGCGCCCTGAGCCAAAGGTAAAAACAGCAGTTAGGTGAAGCAGGCAAAACAGGTGTCAAGCAGGGCGCCCTGAGCGTCCAGGGCGCCTTGGTTCAAAGCTGTATTTGCAGTTTCGAACCCAAAACACAGATAAGCCATCATGAAGGCGCCCTGGAGGTCCGGGGCGCCCTGGTCAACGATCTTATCACCAGCGACGAGGTAGGCGCAAGGATAAGAGTTGACCGGGTCTTCCGGGGCGCCCCCGACGTCCAGGGCGCCCTCAGGAGTGCTATAAAAGGGGCTTCGACCCCTCAGCTTCAAACACACTTTCCAACTTCGAATCTGTTCATTCCGACTGACGACAACGCGCTAAAGACGAGGCTCTGCGACCGGGAGGCTCCAGGAGGAAGTGCGCGGCACTTCGGAGGTCCAGATCGGCCGAACTTCACACTTTGTGTTTGGTTTGCAATTAATTACAGTATTTATTTTTCCATATTATTGCTTGTAATATTGCACTGTAAGTCGGGTTTCTCCGCCTCCGGAAATTCCGGAAAGGAGACTATTAGTGGACTCAACGCCGAGTACATAGGCCTTGGACGTACTGACCCTGGGGGGTTGGGAACCAAGTAAATAAACCTGCTGTGTCCACTGTGTATTGCTTTTTTATTTTTATTTTTATGTTTTCCGCTGCGCTACTAATATTCTGAGTCCAGTTTTACGAAAGTCTCACGAAAGTTTTCACGATCGATATTCACCCCCCCTCTATCGACGGCACCGGTCCTACATATTGCTGGGAAGGTAAGATGACCAAGAGGTCTTTCAAGGCCAAGGGGTATAGAGCCAAAGATGTGTTAAAATTGGTTCATTCTGATTTGTGTGGTCCTATGTCTATGCAGGCTAGAGGTGACTTTGAATACTTCATCTCTTTTATAGACGATTATTCAAGGTATAGATACATTTATTTGATGCGTCGCAAGACTGAATGCTTTGATAAGTTCAAAGAATTCAAGACTGATATGGAGAAGCATCAAGGTAAAAGTATCAAGACACTACGATCGGATCGTGGTGGCGAGTACTTCTTGGGAGAGCTTAGGACTTACTTATCAGATGCTGGGATTCAATCCCAATTGTCTACACCTGGTACTCCCCAACAGAACGGTGTAGCAGAGCGAAGGAATAGGACTCTTATAGAGATGGTTAGATCGATGATGAGTTACTTCGAGTTGCCAAATTCGTTCTGGGGATATGCTCTAGAAACGACAGTGTACATACTAAACTTGGTACCATCTAAGTCAGTATCCTCTACTCCCACAGAATTATGGACTGGCGAAAGTCTAGTCTAAGACATATTTGGATTTGGGGTAGTCCAGCACATGTGCTGAAGGGAGATGCTGATAAATTAGAATCTCGTACAGAAGAACGCGTGTTCGTAGGCTATCCTAGAGGAACGAAGAGTGGTTTATTCTATAGTCCTAAAGATCAGAGGGTGGTCGTTAGCATGAATGCCTGATTTTTAAAAGAAGACTATGTGATGAACCACAAACCCATGAGTAAAATTATTCTTGAGAATTAAGCGGGAAGTTCTGACTTTAATACC
>JAGFNQ010000103.1:643657-794153 GCA_024364735.1 Boesenbergia rotunda | reverse complement strand
AAGATACTTCGATCCGATCGGGGTGGTGAATACTTAAGTCAAGAGTTTCAAGATTATCTTAAGGGACAATGGAATATTGTCTCAATGGACTCCGCCATATACACCACAGCATAATGGTGTATCTGAGAGGCGTAACCGAACCTTGATGGACATGGTTAGATCTATGATGAATCATGCAAGTCTTCCAAAATCCTTTTAGGGCTAAGCGCTTAAGACAGCTGTTTACTTGCTAAACAGAGTCCCAACCAAGGTAGTCTCTACTACTCCATATGAGACGTGGAATAATAAGAAACCTCATTTATCTCACCTAAAGATATGGGGTTGTCCTGCTTATGTAAAGCGGACTGTATCAGACAAATTGGATGCAAAGTCTGATAAATGTCTATTTATTGGATACCCTAAGGAAAGGAAGGGTTACCAATTCTATCATCCCTTGGAACAAAAGGTGTTTGTTTCAAGGCATGCTGTATTTTTAGAAAAAGAATTTCTTTTACAAGAAAACAGTGGGAGTAGCATTGAACTTGAAGAAGTTCAAAAAACTCCAATAGACATTACAGAGATACCTAGTCTAGACCCACAACCAATAACTCATAATGATGAGCTATCAGTTGAACATAAAACAACACCACTTCTTCGTAGGTCTGATAGGACACGCAATATTCCAGAGAGATACAAATTTCTCATAAGTGAATCGAACGACGTGTTACTCATTAAGGATGACGAACCTATCAGTTATGAAGATGTTCTGAAAAATTCAGAAAGGGATAAATGGCTTGAAGTTATGAAGTCGGAAATGGATTCCATGTACAAAAATCAAGTATGGGACTTGGTTAACCCACCTGAAGGGATTAAGCCCATAGGGTGCAAGTGGGTTTTCAAGAAGAAAACTGACATGGAAGGTAATGTTGTTACCTTTAAGGCTAGATTAGTGGCAAAAGGATATCGTCAGAAACAAGAAATTGATTATGACGAAACCTATTCGCCAGTAGCTATGCTTAAATCCATTCGGATGCTCCTGACCATAGCAGCTCATTATGATTATGAGATATGGAAAATGGATGTGAAAATAACTTTCCTTAATGGAAACCTGCTTGAGGATGTATACATGATACAACCTGAAGGTTTCACATCGGTCAATAAAACCAAAGTATGCAAGCTTCGACGATCCATATATGGACTAAAGCAAGCATCCAGGAGCTGGAACATCCGTTTTGATACGACAATCAAAGAATTTGATTTCTCACAAAATCCTGACGAACCTTGTGTGTACAAGAAGGTTAGTGGGAGTGCAGTCGTATTCCTGGTGTTATATGTCGATGACATATTACTTATAGGAAATGATATATCAGTCTTACAGTCAGTTAAAATTTGATTGTCCAAAACTTTCTCCATGAAAGACCTGGGAGAAGCAACCTATATCCTTGGGATTAGAATCTATAGAGATAGATCAAAACGGTTGTTTGGTCTTTCGCAGTCTACATATATAGACCGAGTGCTAGAAAGGTTTAGCATGTCGGAATCCAAGAAAGGTTACCTTCCCATCAGGCATGGGATCAACCTTTCGAAGTCTATGTGTCCGTGCACAGAAGACGAGAGGATTTGCATGAATAAGATTCCTTATGCATCCGCGATAGATCTATCATGTATGCTATGTTATGTACTAGGCCCAATGTATCGTATGCTCTGAGCGTCACAAGCAGATACCAGTCTGATCCAGGATTGGATCATTGGGCGGCTGTCTAGACAATCCTCAAGTACTTGAGAAGAACTAAGGATGTGTTCCTAATATATGGAGAAGGTGATATGATAATACGTGGGTATACAGATGCCAGTTTCCAGACAGATAAGGATGACTCCAAATCTCAGTCCGGATACGTATTTATTTTGAATAGAGGCGCAGTAAGTTGGAAGAGTTCCAAGCAAGACACCGTAGCGGATTCTACCACGGAAGCGGAATATATTGCAGCTTCGGAAGCAGCAAAGGAAGCAGTCTGGATCAAGAAGTTTGTCTCAGAACTTGGTGTGGTTCCAACCATTGATGAAGCAATACCGGTTCATTGTGACAACAATGGAGCTATTGCACAAGTGAAGGAACCAATGTCTCATCAACGATCCAAACATGTGCTTCGCCGCTATCATTTGATCAGAGAGATTATAAGTAGGAATGATATACAAATTGAGAAAATTCCCACATAAAGGAATTTAGCGGATCCTTTAACTAAGGCCTTGCCTCAAAGCAAGTTTGAGGGTCATGTTAGAGCCTGTGGTATTGGATACCGTAGCGATTGGCATTAGGCCAAGTGGGAGTTTGTTAGTGATATGAGAAAAGTGTCCTAAGGCAATCGCCTTATGATTGTAATCATTTATTTTGATAAATGAATATTCACTATTTGAGTATACATGTTTATGTATTTGATTGAGATCTTAAACTCATTTACTGAATGTCCGCAATACAATTCACAGCATGAGAGAATTTGTGATGAATTCACAACTAGTGATTATCTCTACATGTGCAATTGTGAAGTATTGAAATTGTCCCTAGTCGATGAATTGATAAATATGGACACTATCAATTCTGTTGAGACTAGCATGGGTTATTCTCTAATCAGCTGATTCTCACTGGCTGGTGACATTAGGATGTCCGGAGATAAACATGAATGCTAGTTAAGGGAACTAGTTCATTGGAGTGACTGGCTGTAAAACTTCATATGGTAGTCTATATATAGATATGTCAATGAAGTTCTTACTGCAGCTTAAGTGCGATGTTCCTTTGACTTGCGGTGTTCAAGTCATCTTGGTCATGGAGACTTATACTTTGACATCTTAAGCAAGCATCTCCAAGGAGGTGTGGACCCAGGATGATTGGGTATAAGCCGAAGTGCCCGAAGATGTTTGAACAGCCTACAAAGGATTCACCACTCCTTGCGAGGAGATGTATACCCAAAGCCTATCGTCGAATTGTTACTCGAAGCCTCTGTCCAGAGCATGACATGTTCAAAGTATGAATCTCTTAAATACATGAGAGTAATTAGAATCCGTAGGACGAGAAAACGTTACTTGGGCTAGGTGTGACGTAGTCAGCCTAGTGGGGACTGACACACATAGACCATGTCCTGAACCAAGTGGGTATAAGATGGTGAAGGGAATGAGGCACGATTCATTATAGCTGCTGAAGGGTTTTAGAATTGTTTCTCAGGTCAACCGTTGATCTTTCGATTAATTGGGGAGCATGATGTACTACTAGGTGTCACTCATGATCGTTCTATAATTAGTTAATTATAGACGGCCAACATAAATCGAAAGCCTATTTAGTCACACGCACTACGAGTAATCCGAGGGATTTAAAACGAGTTGAAAATTGGATTTTCCAATCAAGAGAGATTAGGTTTGGTTGAGCCAAATGATAAGTCGGATCTGAATTTTTCAGAGACGCATCGGAAGCGTAAAATGACTAAGTCTTTTGAAGACTTAATAGATGAATTAAATGAGTTTAATTTATTGGGGCGTGGCTTGGATGGGCCGGCCAAAGAGGGTCTCCACCCTCTTTGCTTGGCCGACCACAACAAAGGGAGAGAACCAAGTTTTTGGTTCAATTTATAAAATAAACTAATTGTGTGATTTGTTTTATAAAATTATGGATGATATAAATTTTTATATAATAAACCAAGGTTTGGTTTATTTTTCATGGAAATTAAAATGAACCATGGATTGGTTTATTTTATAAAATCAATCATGGATTGATTTACCATGATAAGAAAATTTATTCCATAAGGAAAAAGGAGACTTGGTCGGATTTTTATCATGAATTAAAAAATAATAAAACTTGGTATGATGGAATAAGTCATAGAAAATTTATTCCATAAGAAAAAAGAGACTTGGCGGTTGAGAGACCACTATATAAAGGACCCAAGGCAAGACTTGGAAATAATCGAAGTATTCTTGCCTGGGCTCTCTTCCTCTCCTCCCTTCTTTCTCTTGGCCGGCCACAAGGCTCTTCTCCCTTCTTCTTGCTGTGAGCACAAGGAGAAGCACCGAGGCGACAAAGTTCTTCCATTGGGACGATCTTCCTCTCCGGCCATTATCACCTTGGGATTGGGCGCAAGTCATCTTCCTCCTTCTCGCCGGAATTGTGATTCCGGCCAACCTTGGTAGTGAGTTTTTCCGATGTGATTACTTCTCTCTTGGTTTTCTTGTCGCGTTCTCGGAGAATCTAGTAGTTCTCGAGAACACGAAACTCGTGGCTTTGCGAAGTCATCCCGAAGATACTCGGCGTGGACGCGAATAGAGGCGGAGCTTCCGAGGGACGCTTACGGTTGGATCTCGTCCCTTCCTTCGAGTTACGCGAGGTAATACGTAAATTAGTTTACGTTTCTGCAAAATTTTAAATATATGATCATGTCTACACAAGATAAAGTTGCATGCTTAGATGTGTGGTTAAATAATTTGAGAAATTATTTATGCTAAACCTTCTGCTGCACGTAATTAATTTTAAAATTACGAACCCGCATCCATGTCAACATGCACCCGGTCCCAACAGTCTCCAGCAAGGCCCTCTGACGATCAAGTCAGTCTCCAGTGGAAGAAATGAAAAACTGAAGAAGTCTATAGCAAAACTCTCGCGCGCGTACCTGCATATGAAGTGGGGAGAGCCTTATATAACCGAGGTAAACGACAACCTCTGCCCCGCTTCTGTCACATTTTGTCACATGTCGGGACAGGATCAGGGCAACTGTCAGCTCGCCAACCAGCGCCGCTCATTCTGACATGGGCAGGGGTCGTTGTGATACGGATTGCCAGAGCATGTCAGGCAAGTACTATGTCAGCGGAATATCTACGATTCGGACACAAGTGGTGTCAGACCTGAGCCGACCTGCGCCGACTCTCATACTACCTTTACCAGTATGGTGTCAGGGAGTAGGTACTCCCTCGGAAAATGATAATTCCCGAGTTGGGGCGCTGACCGGCTGCCCCGAGTGAGATCTAGCTAGGCAACTAATGCCTTACGGATTAGAACGGGGGACAGTCCGAGTCTTAGGGCACTCGAACTCAACCAGGCCAATTCATCCTCAGAGAAGGAGATTAGGATACGAGGAGGGCCCCGACTGATTACTGACCGAGTGTTGTCCAGACTACCCTAAGTCGAGCACCCGATATCTTTCGCTGGGGCTAATTTAGACTATATCAAGTTAACCTTCCGATCGGGCATCCCGACCCAAGTGACACCATTTCATGCCCTGTCACGTCGGGTTGTCGGGGGTTGTCTGGCAATGATCTATCTCTCGGCAATGCCATGTAGGCTGACTAGGCTACACCTAAGCTAGGTCAGGATCATAAGCATCCCTCTCGAGTGTAGTCGAAGGAGGCGTCAAGTTCGACTGATTGGACCATCAGTATGTAGCAACCAGGCTAACCCACAGCAGTCGACCGACCAGCCGACTGCCCATGCCACCGTTGCGTGGGCATGGAACCGAGCTAACCCACATTAGAATCCCCTCATTAATTGCAGAAGGCCACTTGTCCTTCAGTTATTGGGTGTCCCGAGTAACGATACATCAGCACGATGCCACCGTTGCGTGTTATCGCAAGATTCATTTATGGCGTAAATGAACATCTCGGATCTAATCTCGCCTTTTTACCGGATCGCCATCGAACGGGCGACATTCACTTCTCAGCCGTATATATACCGCCTCCACCTTTTACCGTCTCGCTTTCGACCTTTGTGTCCTGTTGCTTTTGTGCTCTACTAGGGTTCCGACGACTCCTGCGGCGACGACCGCTTCGCGATTCACCTCTTTTCCGGTGATCTTCTCACTCTCTGGTTAGTTCATCTCTCCTTGTGTCTTTTCATGGCTTCCTCTTCCTCGACCCCCGACCCATGGTATGCCACCACGGTGTCCGATCGCTATTCCCAAGACCTTGACCGACTGCTGTCGGAATCTCAGATCCCGTCTCACCACAGACTCATCCTTCTCAACCCGACCAATCGGCCCGAGAGCGGTCCTCTTAGCTTCATGACTATTTCCCGAGACCATCTTTATGTCGACCTTCACTTTCCTCTTCACCCCTTTATTTCCTCCATTTGCCGATATTTCCAAATTGCTCTCTCTCCCCCGAACGCCATCCACCTAATCTGTGGATCGGTCATTATTTTCTCTTTATATCAAATTCCCCTACTTCCTAAAATCTTTCATTTCTTTTATTACCCCAAGAAACAAGAGCCGGCGACTTCTTCTTCCAAGCCCGAGCCAAGACCTCATTTCTGGCAAAGCTTCCGACTTCCAACAAAGTGGAAGTCCCGCTTTTTCTTTATCAATACCATCTCGGCCCCGAACTGGCCAACCACTTGGGTCGAAGACCTGCCAGGCTGCCACCATCTCCCCCTCTCCCGAAAGATTACCGCTCTTCGCCGGCCTATCACTCGGCCATCTCTAAGCTCGGCAGTCGGAGCTTTCACAGTGTGAACCTCGTTCGGGAGGAGATTCTTTACACTTTCGGCCTTAGCCAAGTGTCGGCCCCCCGACCCACATCACTCGGTAAGTTTTCTTGTCTTTCCTTTGAATATTTATAGCTAACTAAGATTCTGTTATTTTGCAGCAACTATGATGTTCACGGCGGCTCCGAAAGAGGGCTTCGGGATGGACGACGCTGAGCTGGAGTCTCGGGTTGGCTCGCAACTAGAGGAATGAGCAGTGACTCCGCTCACGTCCATCCACACTCCTGCACCCTCTCCTGTCCCTCCCCGGTCTGCTCGGAAATTGCACTGCTCACTGAACCTGAGCAAATGGAAGTGGAGGATCAGCCTCTCGAGTTGAGGCGTCAATCGGCCCGAGCCACCAGCCCTGAGCTCGCTCCATCAGCAGACGACCTAGTAGGGCCCTCCGCCAGCTCCCGCCCTAAGAAGAAGAAGAAGAAGAAGACGGTGGTCAGACCTTCAGCGCCGATGGAAACCACCGCCTGAACGACTTCTTCTAGTGCGTCCGACCTCCCCCTTCCCAGGGACTAGGGGTCTCCACCCGCGGAGGGTCAGATCAACCGGACTCCCATGCATGTCCTGGTGCCCTCAAGAGCCGATCCCCACTAGGCAAAGCCGACCGACGACCTGCCCGACTAGTCCCAGGAGCTTCATCTCTATGAGTCGGTCGCCGATCGCTATCTTCAAGGGATCGAGGGGTCCTACTACCTAGGCCCCAACAACAAGGCTAATGCCTTCTTTCTGGAGGCTACTCAGGTATGGTCTTTTAGCTTTCTGCTTTCCTTGTGTTTCATCTTTTTGACTCAGTGCTGAAACTTATTATATTTTCCCTTTTGTCTGCAATTCTGGGGTTCCTGCCACAGTCTGTCTATGGCTATGGTAGCTCACACTCAAGCCGAATGGTTGTCGAGCGCCACGTGGAGCAACTGGAGACTCATCTCCTCCACGCCAAGCTGGTCTCCAATGAGGCCACGTTGAATGACTTGCGGGCAGAGGTCATCGCCCTGCAGGACAAGCTGGCGCACTCGGAGGAGCAGTTGGAGGTTGCCAGGACCAACATCGACTCCTCAGACTCGGAGGTCGCCCAGGCACAAATCCGGATCTCCAACTTGGAGTACGCCGAGTGCAAGGCGTGGGTCTTCCGGACCTGAACTCGAGAGGACCTGAATAAGGCAAAGGTCGAACTCCTCCAATTGTCCGAGTCGACGGAGTCATTCGCATGGTGCTGGCGGCTAAGGAGGAGGAGCCAGCGACCCGAGCCGAGAGGGTGGATTCACTGGCTATCGAGCTGACCACCCCGAATCAGGAGTTGAATGCTCGGGGTGAGGAGCTCAGCCGACTTCGGGCGCAACAGGCCAAGTGGGAAACTACTCGGGCGGAGCTTGAAGAACTCCAGGCCTATAAGGCGGGAGAGGCAGCTCGGCTGAATGCCCACAGAGTTGAGTACATCAACTCAGCGGCATTCATCAAGCAGCTGGCCAGGCGAGTGAACCCAATGCTTAAGCAGCAGATAATCAACACCTTTGATCAGCTTGAGCAGGGCGGGCACCTTCCCCCCGATCTCCCAGTCAGCATGGTGAAGCTGTCTGGTCTAACCCAGCAACTACCGGAGGAGGCTCTTCGACCCTTTGACTAAGGGTCTGGGGAGTTTTTGTTTAGTTTTATTTTTTTTTTGTTTCTCTTTTGTAGAGGATGATTCCTCCCTTTTGTAATGACCTTCCTACTTAATATATTTCGCATCTTTACTCCTTGCCTGTGTATATCTGTGTCGCTTCCCATTTCTAAGTATTATCAGCCTTTGTTTGCACTCGGGACTCTTCTAGCCATTCTGACCTTCACGAGGTCGGCTCGAGGGACTTAACTACCCTCCCTGTCAAAGAGTACGTGCCTCTGCAGAGTTCCCTAAGTTAGGCAAAGGCATGGAGCTAGCCCGCCCGTTTCTTGCCAACTCAGTAGGACTGTGAGCACTCGGTCGGTCCACTTCTAAGGAGCGTGGGTCGCCATGCGTCCGATCGGGGAAGCTGAGCCAAGCGGTGGCCTAGGGGCATGCCCACTTATAACTCACTAACAAGGCGAGAGTTTGGCCACTTGGTCGGTTTGATCCCATGGAGCGTGGGTCGCCACGCGTCTGAACGAGGAAACCGAGCCAAGTAGTGGCATGGGGGCATGCCCACTTATAACTCGCTGATAAGGCGAGAGTCTGGATACTTGGTCGGTTTGATCCCATGGAGCGTGGGTCGCCACACGTCCGATCGGGGAATCCGAGCTAAGTGGTAGCATGGGGGCATGCCCACTTATAACTCGCTGATAAGGTGAGAGTCTGGACACTTGGTCGGTTTGATCCCATGGAGCGTGGGTCGTCGCACGTCCGATCGGGGAATCCGAGCCAAGTGGTGGCGTGGGGGCATGCTCACTTATAACTTGCTGATAAGGCGAGAGTCTGGACACTTGGTCGGTTCGATCGTATAGAGCGTGGGTCGCCACGCGTCCGATCGGGGAAACCGAGCCAAGTGGTGGCGTGGGAGCATGCCCACTTATAACTCGCTGACAAGGCGAGAGTCTGGACACTTGGTCGGTTCGATCGTATGGAGCGTGGGTCGCCACGCATCCGATCGGGGAAACTGAGCTAAGTGGTGGCGTGGGGGCATGCCCCCTTATAACTCACTGACAAGGCGTGAGTCTAAACACTTGGTCGGTTCGATAGTATGGAGCGTGGGTCGCCACACGTCTGATCGGGGAAACCGAGCCAAGTGGTGGCGTGGGGGCATGCCCACTTATAACTCGGTGACAAGGCGAGAGTTTGGACACTTGGTCGGTTCGATCATATGGAGTGTAGGTCGCCACGCGTCCGATCGGGGAAACCGAGCCATGTGGTGGCGTGGGGGCATATCAACTTATAACTCACTAATAAGGCGAGAGTCTGGACACTTGGTCGGTTCGATCGTATGGAGTGTGGGTCGCCACACGTTTGATCGGGGAAGCCGAGCCAAGTGGTGGCATGGGGGCATGCCCACTTATAACTCGCTGACAAAGCGAGAGTCTGGAGTGCCTGCACATGTTATGAGGACCTCGGCGATTTATTAATATTACAGATTTGGGAAATACATCCAACTCATAGATCCTCACTATGACTCTCTGTAAGGCTGGAGATGAATGACACTCCAGGGCCAGTCCAGCTTCTTGTTGGGGCAATCTATGGTCCGGAGTGACCATGTGTTTTGATGTTTAGGGAAAAGGTTTAAGTTAGGTTCACCCTTGTATTTGATATGTGTATTTGAGTGTGCAGGTTTGCAGAATACACATGGGCTTAGTTGGGCGGCTTCGGGACCGGAGAAGGATGGCATGGAGGCAAGCCATGGGCTTGTATACGCATCTAAGGACCGTGGATAAAGCAGGGACGATGAGCCGAGGGAAGCGGACTTCGAGGCATACGTGAAAGATGACATGGAGACAAACCGAGGGCTTATGTACGCATCTGAGGGACAAGAGCCAAAGTCGAAGAGGGCTTGAAGGCAACAGTTCGAGGCTGCTGGATGAAGAGTCAACTGAGTTGTGAGAGTTCGAGTGTTGAGGGATTGTACTCGGGTAGGAAAACCCTGGGACTAAGTTGTGAGGGTTCAAGTGCTGAGAGAATTGTACTCGGGAAGGAAACCCTAAGCTTAGAGGGTTGGCAGTCGACTGATGCTTGATCAGTCGACTGGTGTATGTCACAGAAAGATTAGTCGACTGCAAGTAGGGTAGTCGACTGGTGGTCAGTCGACTGCAAATAGGGCAGTCGACTGGTGGTGGCTAGAAATTCGAAGGTTGGGGTTGCAACGATCGAATTCAAGTGGGACCAGTCGACTAGTAACGACCATTTTAGCCAAAGAGCACTATTTAAAGGGGCTCGGTTTTGGCTGAGAGTTCTTGGCGAAACAAGCTTGATAAGAGCCTGTTAGTAGCCTACAAGTGCTCAAGTAGTGTCAAGGGATTGTGGCGAGGTTTCTCCACCCACAAGGAGCGACAAGAGCTAGCCGGAGGTGCTCCAAGGAATCATCCACCGAAGGATTGGGATCGTCCACCTTACGGATAGTCATGGAGTAGGAGTTTCATCTCCGAACCATGTAAATCGGTGTGTCTTTCTTGTTTGTTAGTTTTAGTTTTTATTATTCCGCTTGCGCACTAACATTTGTAGGAAAAAAGATCGAAAACTTGCAATTCACCCCCCCTCTAGCTTAATGGAAAGGTCCTAACAAGTAGTATCAGAGCGAGGTTCGCTCATCTACGGATTAACCGCCGAGAGAGCAAGAAGCTAGAGGAAATGGCGATTGAAGAAAAATTGGGGGAGGACATCAATGCTCCACCTTCCTACGATCGCGAAAGTTTCGAGTATTGGAAGATGCGGACGAAGACATGGTTCGGTATGGATTGGAACAACATGATCGTGCTAGAATACCCGTTTGAGGTTCCAAAAGATAAACATGGGAAAAGGTTCGGCCACGATATTGGAACAACGAGCAACAAGCATAATTAAAGGCAAATGAAAGGGTAATTTCAATATTATTGAATATTTTGCCTAATGATGTAATGAGTGGTGTAGGTGAATATGAAAGTGCACACGAGTTGTGGAACAAGATGGTAGCATTCCATGAAAACCCTACACAAGCTCAAGTAGTGGAAGTGCCCAAGGAAATGAGCTCAATGGTCCAAGAAGAGGAAAAAGAGGCATCCATCTCCTCAAGTGAAGTGACACAAGGAAGTGAAAGATCATCCACTTCATCAAGGGAAGAAGAAGAGGTTTCCACTTCGAGGATTGAGGGGGAGGAGAGACTGTTGGTGCAAGTTGCATCAGTGATGTCCTCCTTTAAGTGTTTTAATGTTTGACAATAAGCTTAAGTCAGTGATACATTGAACAAAGGAAGGGGAGTTAAGAGAGGAGTAACAAAATGAACCAAAGTCCTAGTTAACCTAGGCACGAAGTCCTGGTTCGAAGAATTGGGCACTAAGTCCTGGCCGCGGGCTGAGCAACTAAGTCCTGACCGAAAGTTGGGCATGAAGTCCTGGTCGGGGACTGGGCACCGAAGACCTGGTTCGAGGAATTGTGCACGAAGACCTGGCCGAGGGTTGGGCACCGAAGACCCGGTTCGAGGAATTGGGCACGAAGACCTGGCCTAGGGTTGGGCACTGAAGACCTGGTTCGAGGAATTGGGCACGAAGACCTGGCCGAGGGTTGGGCACCGAAGTCCTGGACTTAGGGTTTGGGCACGAAGTCTTGGTCCGAGGGATTGAGCAACTTAGTTGAGCGATGACTAAGGACAGAAGTAGAGACGGGTCAGGGTTCGGACGTCTCAAGATCCGAGATATCGGAAGCTAAGCAAAAGTCCACCCGAAGGACTGGGTGGCAACCGTCTCCTGAAGGGAGTAGGTGAAAGGCGCGTTCTCGAGGGTGGAAACTTGCGTCGGTTCGACCTAGGGTTTTGGGGAGACTCGAAGTCAGAACCAAGACAGCTACGGCTGTAACTAATACTTGTTGTGTTTTGAGTACTAACCTTAGTTGTAGGGTTGAAGGACTGGTCATCTGCAAGTGAGGTACTTCACTGGGCCTAGGCGCCCAAATGGAGATAGGCGCCCAAATGGGCTCAGGCGCCCGTATGGATACGGGCGCCCAAGAGTGAAGGCAAAACCCAAAACATAGTTATGAAGCCTCTGGACCAAGCCAGATCAGGCGCCCGTGAGGTCACGGGCGCCCCCATCAGCTCAGGCGCCCATGTGGAGGTGGATAAGCGTTGATCGAGCCCGCGGATAAGGATTCTCGCAGGCAAGGCCACGTGTTAGGGGCCCCTAACGTCACAGGCGCCCGTATGAGTGCTATAAAAGGGGCTTCGACCCCTCAGCTTCAGACAGAACTTCGACATTCATTCTAAGCCATTCCGTGCGAAGCAAAAGCGATCAGACGAAGCTCTACGACCAAGGAAGCTCCAGGAGGAAGTGCGCGACGCTTTGGAGTTCCGGATTGGCTGGATCGTCTGTTTCTGTTTAGTTTGTTTTAATTCAAGTTGCATTTCAATTCATATCATTCTGCTTGTATATCAACTGTAAGACGGGTTTTCTCCGCTTCCGGAAATTCCGGAAAGGAGACCAATAGTGGACTCACACCGAGTACATAGGCCTTGGACGTACTGACCCTGGGGGGTCGGGAACCAAGTAAATAAATCCCGCGTGTCTATTGTCTTGCTTTTCGTTACTTTATTTTCCGCTGCGTATTTGCTCCTTCTTAGTTCGAAAAATTTTCATAACGATATTCACCCCCCCTCTATCGTTTTCTTCAATCCTACAAGTGGTATCAGAGCGGGTGGCTCAAACTTGGTGCAACCACCAGTTTGAGATTTTTTTTCGGATTTTTCGCCTTTTTCAATTTTGAATTCTTATTTTTTAACCATAAGTCAGAATTGATATAACGATGATTTTTTAAAAAAAATTTGTCATAAACTTTTTATATTATTATTTTTAATATTTTTCTCGAAATTCATGCTACCGTAATTCGAGCAAATTTTTTATTCTTTTTTTTTATCAGAATTGATAAAGCTAATATTTTTCAAAAAATAAATAAATAATTTGTCACAAACTTTTTATTATTATTTTATTATTATTCTGCCTCGAAATTCGTACAATATTTATTTTGGGCTATTTTTTTCTCCCACATTACTAATCCAAGACCAAGTCTTGGTACATTTTTGTTGTTTATTTTGTGTGCAAGGTTCATATTGAATGGCTAATCAAGAATGGAACAGTGCTCGTCCACCTCTATTCTCTAGCGAAAACTTCAGAACCTGGAAGGGTCTAATAGAATCGAAACCACTATCAGAAGATGAGTCTAGATCTGAGACGGTAGGAATCAAGGGAGAGATTCTAAATGAGGAATCAAAAGGTAAGATTGTAAACTCTAAGTTTAAAAATCATATCATTTGTTACACATGCAGGGAGAGAGGGCACTACAAAAGTAAGTGTCCTACTCATAAGACTCGATTTTCACCACCGGTGGCAAAGGAGGCACCAGCGCCAAGAGGCCGGAGGGATAAGAGCCACGTACAATGCTTCAAGTGTGAAAAGTACGGACACTACAAGAATCAGTGTTCGGCAAAGGTACGCAAAATGTACCTTCCTAAAAATTTTAAAATTCCTGCACTATCTTATGTAAATAGTTTAGATAATTTTTCGTGAAAGTTAAATTTTGTGAATAGTCAAGTTAATTTCTTGCATGACCAATTAGAAAGAGTGAATAATGCTAAAATATCAAAAATTAACTTTGTAATTCTTAATGTTAATTCGTTAATCTCTAAAATTAATTCTGAAATTAATCCTAATTTTAATTCTGTAAACTTTGGAATTAATTCTGTAAATTCTGAAATTAATTCTGAAATTAATCTTAATTTTAATTCTGAAAATTCTAATAATCCTGAAAATCTTGAAGATAATTTAGAAATTAAATTAGATAACACTGAATTCAAATGTGAAAATATTAAAGATAATCCTGAGATTAATTTTGAAATTCTTAAAGATATTTCTGAAGATAATCCTGAAATTATTTCTGAGGATAAAAATGATTTTGTTGAAAATATTCTTAAGGATAAAATGAGATTTCAGAAATTCTTAAGGATAAAATTGATTTTTTTTTGGAAAAAAGAAAGATCTTTATTCTTGAAATGAAAAACTATACTAGAAGGGGGCCAAACCTAACCTTCTAGTATAGTATTACAAGACTCACAATGAATTACAAGAATAAAAGATATTCTACTATATTTCAACAGGTCTCTATACCGTTGGCAGTCACCAAAAAACTCAATCATGCCAACCAACCTTGTTCCAATAATTCAACTCCCAAACTCCCGATGATACAACCTCAGCAAAGTAACTGTAATCAGGAACCTAGCTGAAATCATTTCCTCATGTCACTGATTCTTTTAACTTTTGCATCCACCAATTTCAGCTTACAATGAATGAAAGAAAACTGACAGCATCATCTATCTCAATGAAGTAGATCCGTCTTCAGAAGCAGTGACGTAGCTCCTGGAAAGTTTGCATTCAGCTGGCACGCAATAAAACCAGCCTCCTCTCTATTCAGCATTTCAGAATTGTCTCATAGAAATTCATTCCCATGAAAACCACATTACCTTCAAGCTATTTTCCACCCAGTCAAATTCTGATAGAACTGACCGGGGGGGGGGGGGGTGAAGAAACAAACCCTACTGACTTGTTTTGAGCCACCACTGATATTACTTCAGAGAAATACGGCAAACCATTTCATAGTAAAATCTGTTGGATCGAGAGAAACGATAGAGGGGGGGGGGTGAATATCGTAAATTGTTCGTAAATCGTTCGGATTAGAGTTAGAGAAATTACGCAGCGGAAGAATTAAACACAAAACGCGAACACAAGATCTTTTACTTGGTTCGGAGGGCGGTCGGCTCCTACTCCAAGGCCCATGGTCGTTGACCGTTTACTGCGGGCAATTCTATATGTGCACAAAACAGTTTACAGACAGATATGATAATTGTAGTACAGTAAACAAAACAAACAGCTCTTCGTTACCGACGTCCGGTGTAGATGGTATTTTCGGAGCAGAGGGACGTCGTCGGCGCTTATATCTCGAGTCGGGAGGTTTCCGGAGCAGAGCGCGGGAGTAGAAGAGCGTGAGTGCGTTGGAAGAATTGTTGTTCTTGAAGCCTTGGGGTCGAGGGCCTTTTTATAGCCCCTGGGGGCGCCCGGAACGTTGGGGGCGCCCCCCACGTGTCATCTGATCCGAGCTGCTCTCCGTCAGCTCTGATCCCTTCAAATTCGGGATCAGACTTTGACGGGGGCGCCCGGGTCACTGGGGGTGCCCGGGTTGACTCTGATCCATTGGCTTCTCGCTGGCTTGCCTCTTATCCGCTTCGTTAGCTTGAGCTCGGGGCGCCCGGGTGCATGGGGGCGCCCGGGAGCACGGGGGCGCCCCGCCCATGAGTTGTCGAGGCGTACATTTGATCCACTTCTTTTTGTATTCACCTTGGGGGCGCCCGGGACACTCCAGGCGCCCTACTCAGCTTCTGCCTCACTCCTTTGAGGCTCTCTGAGCTGCAGACACTCGTTCCTTCGGTCCTGCATCCAGGGTTAGTCCAAAATAACACAGAGCAATAATATGTTAGTTTTATACAGCCTTAGCTGTCTTGGTTCTGACTTTGGGTCTCCAAAATGGAGCCCTAGGTCGAACCTGTTAGTGATATGAGAGAAGTGTCCTAAGACAATCGCCTTATGATTGTAAACATTTATTTTAATAAATGAAAATTCACTATTTGAGTATACATGTTTGTGTATTTGATTGAGATCTTAAACTCATCTACTGAATGTCCGTAATACAATTCACAGCATAAGAGAATTTGTGATGAGATCATAACTAGTGATTATCTCTACATGTACAATTGTGAAGTATTGAAAATATCCCTAGTCGATGAATTGATAAAAACGGACACTATCAATTCTGTTGAGACTAGCATGGGTTATTCTCTAATCAGCTGATTCTCACTGGCTGGTGACATTGGGATGTCCGGAGATAAACATGGATGCTAGTTAAGGGAACTAGTTCATTGGAGTGACTAGCTGTAAAACTTCATATGGTAATCTATATAGATATGTCAGTGAAGTTCTTACCGCAGCTTAAGTGCGATGTTCCTTTGACTTGCGGTGTTCAAGTCATCTTGGTCATGGAGACTTATATTTTAACATCTTAAGCAAGCATCTCCAAGGAGGTGTGGACCCAGGATGATTGGGTATAAGCCGAAGTGCCCGAAGATGTTTGAACAGCCTACAAAGGATTCACCACTCCTTGCGAGGAGATATATACCCAGGCCTATCGTCGGATTGTTACTCAAAGCCTCTGGCCAGAGCATGTCATGTTTAGAGTATGAGTCTCTTAAATACATGAGAGTAATTAGAAATCCAAAGGACGAGAAAGACACTACTTGGGCTAGGTGTGACGTAGTCAGCCTAGTGGGGACTGACACACATAGACCGTGTCCTGAACCAAGTGGGTATAAGATGGTGAAGGGAATGGGGCACGATTCATTAGAGCTGCTGAAGGGTTTCAGAATTACTTCTGAGGTCAACCATTGATCTTTCGATTAATTGGGGGTCATGATGTACTACTAGGTGCCACTCATGATCGTTCTATAATTGGTTAATTATAGACGGCCAACATAAATCGAAAGCCTATTTAGTCACACGCACTACGAGTAATCCGAGGGATTTAAAATGAGTTGAAAATTGGATTTTCCAATCAAGAGAAATAAGTCGAACCTGAGTTAATCAGAGGCGCAACGGAAACTTAAAATGGCTAAGTCTTTTGAAGGCTTATTGGGCGAATTAAATGAGTTTAATTCGCGATCGGTTCGGCTCGGTTTGGCCGGCCAAAGAGGGTGCCAACCCCCTTTGGTTTGGCCGGCCACTACAATGGGGAGAAACCAATTTATTTGGTTTAATTAATAAAATAAATCTAGCGCGATTTGTTTTATAAATTATGGATAAATAAATTTGTATAAAGAAATTTATATAAAGAAATTTGTAGAAATTTATTCTTTTATGGAAATTAAAATGATCCATGGAATGATTTATTTTAATTTTATAAAATCAATTGTGAATTGATTTTTCCATAATAAAGAAGATTTATAAATTTCTTGTAAAATTTATTCCATAATTAAAGGAGAGAAGTATTTGTTTTATTATAAAGTTAGTTATAATAAAACTAAGCATAACGGAATAATTCATAAGAAAATTTATAAGATAAATTTCTTATGAAAATTAATTCCGTTAATTCCGTTAAAGTGGAGACTTAGCAAGGGAGAAGCTACTATATAAAGGAACCAAAGGCAAGCCTTGAATTCCAATCAATTGAGATTAATCAAGAGATTAGTTCTCTCCCTCTCTCTCTTATTCTCTCCCTCTCTCTTCCCCTTAGGGTCGGCGCCCTCCTTCCCACCTAGGGCCGGCGCCCCTTAGTTTACCCTAGGGCCGACGCCTCCTCCTCCTAGGGCTGGCGCACCTTCTTCTCCAAGAGTTGGCGTGAGCAACCTCCATCAAGAAGGAGCCAAGGAAGAAGAAGAAGAAGCGGAACGCAACTCCTTCCTTCCCGGAATTTAGATTCCGTTTCTTGGTGGTTAGTTTCCTTTCTTCTCTCTTGATCTTCTAGTTGTGCCTTTAGAGAATCTAGTAGTTCTCGTCGGCACAAAACTCGTGACTTTGCGAAGTCATCCCGAAGAGAACTCGGCGTGGACGCGAATAGAGGCGGAGCTTCCAAGGGACGCTACGGTTGGATCTCGTCCCTTTCTTCGAGTTACGCGAGGTACAAAGTAAATTAGTTTACTTTTCCGCAAAGTTTTAATTTATGATCATGTCCACACATCATAAGGTTGCATGCTAGATACGTGGTTAAAATAATTTGAGAAATTATTTTATGATAATTCTTCACGTAAAAATTTAAAATTTTACGAACCCGTATCCTTGTCAACATGCACCCGGTCCCAACAGAACCGACGCCTACTGTTCCCTCGACGGGGAACACGTCCTCACCTACTCCTCTGGGGAGAATTTACCTGTTGCCAACCGGCTCCTCTGGTTGGACTTTTGCCCGGCAGTCCTTCGCCAGGTCTTCAGTTCCAGGCAGTCCTTCGCCTGGTGCCCAGCTGTCCTTCGCCAGGTTTTTCGTTCCAGGCAGTCCTTCGCCTGGTGCCCAGCAGTCCTTCGCCTGGTGCCCAGCAGTCCTTCGCCAGGTCTTTGACTCCTAGCAGCCCTTCGCTAGGTGCCCAGCAGCCCTTCGCTGGGTCTTAGGGTTCCGATGCCTAGCAGTCCTTCGCTAGGTGCCTAGCAGTCCTTCGCTAGGACTTTGTTTCCTGGTAGTCCTTCGCCAGGTGCCTAGCAGCCCTTCGCTAAGACTTTGTTTCCTGGCAGTCCTTCGCCAGGTGCCTAGCAGCCCTTCGCTAGGACTTTTCCTGCACCCTTGAGTAACATTGTTAGATCACCAATAATACTTAACTTTGAACCCTTTGCCAATATCAAAACAAGGTTCGATATGGTGCTTCCTGCACCAACAAAATCATCCCATAAGACATTTGATATTGAACCAAAAAACCCACAACATCCATCATAAGCAGCATATAAATCCATATTCAGAACCACAGGAAACCAGCTGAATTAATTTCAGCTTTACAGTGAGTGGATAACATCAGAAAATTCAGACCAGCCATTTCTTAGCAACATCATCTCAAAAACATTTGATACTGACCTAAGAAAGCCCACAATAACCACACATAAGCAACCTGTGAATACATTTTCAGAAACAGAGAATTGTCACGCAGCTCCTGGGAAGTTTGTCACACAACTGGTACGCAACAAGCAGATATCAACAACAAAGCAAGCTTCTGATCCATTCAAAGAAAACCAGCCTCCTCTCTTCTCAGCATTTCAGAAATGTCTCTTAGACACTCATTCCCAAGAAAACCACATTATTTTCATGTTATTCAATTCTGATCAATATTCTGCTTTCAATCACCCATAGAGCTATCTTCAATAAAATATGGCACGCCCTTGCGGTTGACAAAGGGAAGAAGAAAAACCCTACTGAATTTCAGCACCATCATAAGCAGCATATAAATCATATAAATCCATCATGAGCTTCATATTAATCCATCTTCAAAACCAGTGAAACTGGTACACAGATTGCAGACTACTACAAAAAATAGCAAGCAGAATCCCATGACTCCCTTACATTGATATAGATAATAGCAGTGCCACAGCCTCTGATCAAACTATATCTCAATAAAAAATCATTCCCAAGAAGACCACACTTCCATGTCATTTCCACCCAGTTCAAAATCTTTGAGAGCCAAATCACAGAAAAAGTCCATAACCACAATCTAGTAAAGGGCCTTGATTTTTTGGTAATACCTCACCCCAGCCTTAGCATCTCTGTTAATTTCTTTGAGACTCTGATGTAAGGCAAAATCCTATCAAGCTTACAAATACCGAAGAGGGACTTATCTATCCCTGTGGCATCCCGAATTTGTCCTCAGAGGTGAGGAAAGCTTGGTTTGCAAGGTGATCTGCCGCTGCATTTGCTTCCCTGTATACATGTGTAAGAAGAACCTGATATTTTCGTATTATGTACCTAATTTTAAGGATCAAGTTGTATAATTCCCAGGGAAGGCAAAGAGAATTTAAAATCTTCAAGGCTACCATTGAGTCAGATTCAAGCCATAGAGAAAACCAAAGATTTTCCACACATAATTCTAATCCTGCTAGTATTGCTTTCAATTCTGCCTTGATATTTGTTCCAATGCCAATCATACCACATTTAGTTAGAAGGATCTGACCTACGTGATTCTTGATGATAACACCATATGAAGAAGGTCCCGGATTACCTTTGGAGCAACCATCTGTGTTTAGTTTAAACGAACCAAGACTCGGTTTTCTCCAATACACCACTGAAACAGTTATTGTTGCTCTATTGGCTACTTGGAAACCCAGCGCTTGAGCTATGTTTTTACATTTTTTCCAATGATACTGCTTAATCAAGCCTGATACCATTCCTAAATGAATATAATTTTTAACCTTCCATATGATTTTACTTGCTTTTGGCTTTATCCCTTGATGCTTAGCTTCATTCCTAGCATTCCATAGAAACCACACAATCAAGAAAGGGATGGTTTCTTTAATGTGATCATTCCGTGCCCAAGATGAGCTCATTCTCCAACTATCAAAGAGTAAGAACCTATCAACCCCAAATAATTGCCCGAAATGTATCCATACCTCTTCGGCAACAATGCTTTTAAAAAATAGATGATCCCAAGTCTCCAACGATTCACAACAAAGACATTTTGAGGCTAGGTGAACTCCTCTCCCTTGTAAGATATCATCCATTGGTAAACGCTTCCTCAAAAACCGCCATATAAACACTGATGCACTCGGATATAACAGCTTACTCCAACAAGCATCCCAGATCGAAGCTATTGGCTGAGCGTTTCTAATAGAATTCCAAGCAGATTTTAAAGAGAACTTCCCATTCCATGCAGGCTTCCAAACAATACTGTCCAAGGCATTCAAATGGACCTCTGCATGAATTGGGTTTTCTTCCATAACAGGCACCACAACCTCTAAGATTTCCTTCACCGTTCTGTCCGGTATAACTTCCTGTAATCTGTTCACTTTCCATCCCTGTACATCAATGAATTCTGCAATCTTGCAATTTGGATTTCCGACCACCTTTAGATTTTGATACAAAGGACCATGGTCTAACCAAGTGTCGTACCAAAAGCTGAGCTCTCCGTGCCCAATGATCCAATCAATATTTTTCTCTGTTAAGCTGTGAATTTTAATCAATTTGCGCCAGAAAGGAGAGCATTTCCAATTTATTGAAACTACACTTGGTGATTTCGTTCCACAATACATTTTGCTTAAAAAAAATTGCCCAAGGGGTATTTTGCTCTCTAAATCTAAACCAAAGCTTCATGGCATTTGCTGTTGCAATATCCGATAACTTTCTTAGACCCAATCCTCCTTCTGGTTTTGGCTTACAAGCTTCTGCCCAAGCCACCCAATGAATCTTTCTATTTGCGTGTGTGGTTCCCCAAAAGAAATTTGTAAAAATCATTTCCATCTGATAAAGAACTGATAAAGGTGGTAGAAGAACTTGTAGGATATATAGAGGAACCGAGGATAACACACTATGTATGAGTGTCAAGCGCCCACCATAAGTTAGCCTCCCAATATTCCATCCAAGAAGTTTTTTGCATGCCTTCTCAATTAATGGTTGGAAATAACTTGACTTTCTATTTCCAGCCGCAATAGGAACTCCTAAATATATGATAGGAGGAGAGCCTTCCATGAACCCAGTAATTGTTGCAATTTGATTTTTCCGGGCGCTATTGATGCTCTTTGCAGGGAAAAAAGACTTTTACCAGCATTAACGATTGCCCAGAGCAGATCTCATATTCATCTAGAAATTGCTTTACTCGCTTGACATTGTTGACAGCCCCATTCATTACAATCATAATATCATCCGCATATGCTAGATGCGATATCTTAGCATCACATCCTGAAGTGAAATATAACTGCGGGAACTTGCAAAAAAGTTTATCTAATCCTCTAGATAAAAACTCAGCAGCAATTATAAATAAAAGAGGGGATAAAGAGTCACCTTGCCTTAGTCCTCGCTTTGAATGAAAGAATCCAGCCAAATGACCATTTACTTTGATAGAAAACCAACATTCAGTGATGCAACGCCGGATCAATCCTATAAAAAACCCAGAAAATCCGAAAGCCTCCATAACTTTGAATAGAAAACTCCATTGAACTCTATCAAAAGCTTTGGCCATATCCAACTTTAAGATCAAGTTGCCACCCATAACATGATAGTTCAGCTTGTGATTAAGTTCTTGGGCCAATAAGATGTTATCTGAAATTAGTCTTCCTGCTACAAATCCACTTTGAGAGGGGGAAATCAATTTTTCCATAATCTGTCCCAGCCTTGAAGAAATTAGTTTAGAGATAATTTTATTGGAGACATTGCACAAACTAATAGGTCTAAAGTCTTTCCACTGTTGTGCATTGTCTACCTTGGGAATCAACACTATAGTGGTAGCCGCCATCCCTTTTGGCATTGAATTGCCATGAAAAAAATCCAGAACTGCCTCATGCACATCTTCCTTTATGATTTCCCAGCAAGCCATATAAAATTCAACAGAAAAGCCATCTGGACCAGCCGCACTGTCTCTTTCCATCCCCCATATGATTTGTTTAATCTCATCCAAAGTCGGCAATGCTGTAAGGTTAGAATTTTCACCAGCAGTTATAAGAGTTGGAATGCAATCAAAACTTACCGAGTCACAATTGAATTCTTCTCCAGTCAGCAGCTTCTCAAAGAAACCCGCAGCTGAGGCATTAATTTCCTCTGGCTTGTCTAAACATACACCCTCCTCCCATATTCGAAAAATCCTGCTTGTCATTCTTCTTTTCTGCCCTAGGCTATGAAAAAACTTTGTATTTCTTTCACCTTCAACTGCCTATTTGGTCGCAGCCCTTTGTCTCCAAAAGGTCTCTTCCATATTGAAAGTTTGAAAGAGTATTGCTTGTTGTTTTGCCCTGTTCAGCCTGTTTGTTTCCGTAGAGTCTAAGTCAAAATTCCTTTCTGCAACTGCAAAAAGCTCCTCTACTTTCTTAATATTATCATGTATATTTCCAAATACTTCCCAATTCCACCATTTCAGATGTGATTTTAGCCTTTTCAGTTTATATTGCAGTTTGGGCAATCCAGAAACCGAAATTGGCAGCATCCAGTTTAACTTAACCGTTTGCAGAAAATTATGATGCTTGATCCACATATTCTGAAACCGAAAAGATGCAGCCGGCTTTGTGAACCTAGGGAAAGTAATCAGTAAGGGACAATGATCCGAAGCTGCTCTACTCAAGTGCTCTACCCGTACCGAGAACTCATGAATGTGCCAAGAAGGTGAAATAAGCATTCTATCCAACTGCTTCCAGATTTTTCCATTTGTCCATGTAAACTTGTCACCCACATAGCCACAATCCAGCAATCCAGATAACATAAGAAACTCATTGAAATCATTTATTGGTCCCAATCTAGAGAGAAAGCCTTTAGAACATTCACTAGGATTAGAGACCACATTAAAGTCTTCTCCTACTAGCCAAAAAACATCATTATTTGGTCTGATATCCAAAAGTTTCTCCCAAAGAAAGGATCTCTCCAGCTGAGTACATTTAGCATATACCACCGTAATTATCATACTAATAGGAAAAACTTGAGAGCTTATTTCTAGATGTAGAAACTGCTCATGATCTAATAAAATCCTGCACACAATATTAGAATCAAACAAAAATCAAAATTTTCCAGAACAATTGGATATGGCTATTTCAAAGCCTAGCTTTCTAGTAATGAAAGCTTCATCTAATTCAATAAATCCCACAAAATTGAGATGATAAATTTTCTTCAGAAAAAGCACTCTACGCAGGGATGCCTTATTACCTATCCCTCTCATGTTCCAAATGATTCCAGACATTAAAAAATTGAGGAGGAGGCAAACCTTTGTGCTTGAGCTTTGCTTCTAGTCTCTCTTCGGCCACCAATTGGCACATTATTGGGAATAAGAGCCTTCTTCCCCTTCTTTTTATTTAGTGAATCTAACAATGTATCTTGAACTTGTACAGTTTCCCTGGTTTCTGAATTTTCTGGCCCAGCGAAAGCTTTTACAGTCTCATCCTCTTTAAGAAACTTATTTCCTTGCACAATTGATTTGCTCCTGTTGGTTTTTTTATGCATCACTTGTATATTGGTAACTCCGAGCCTTTTCCTCATGCTTGGACTAATTGAGAATGATGAAGAAAAATTTCTTTGTAGCTGCTCTGCCTCTGCATCATCAGATTCTTCCTCCACCTCAAAAGACTTAGACAAATCAGCCTCATTTGAAACCTCATGATCTTCCCAAGAGCTTCCATCTTCCTCCTGATCTGAGTGCTCTGGTAGTTGCTGCATTCTATCTAAAGCTGATTGTTTTACTGAAAATGGAAGGTTAATCATCACATTCATTGAATCCTTCTGCGAATTACCTTCTAAAACAGTTGATTCCTTCTGTGCAGAAAATTCCTCTCCAGCTTGTAGAAATTGCTGATGATCCCTGTCTCCTTACCTTGCTCAACACTTGTAGATTTGCCCACAGCTTGTAAATCTGAACCAAACATTGTCTTATCTTTAAGACTTCCTATTTGAGTCAAGGACCTTGAAACATTTCGAGCCCCCCCTGGAGCTTCTTTGATAGTTTCCACAGGGCCTTTGTCATACCCTTCCTGCTCTACAAAACCTTCAATATCTCCTTGTTCATCATTCCCCAATTCAGCTAACAATTGAAATTGATTATTAGACCCTCCACTCCCTTTATTATCAATAACATGTCCTCCTACTTGTCTTTTTTTAAATCCATTTCTGTTTCTCTGGATATGCCGAGACCAGCTCATCAGCTTGCAAATCAGGTAAAGTAGAAAACACTGCATTTCCTCTTCTGCTATTTTGTTTCGCATTTAAATCTTCCTCAGACCTCTTAGAGTTATTCCTGGTAGCTTTCCACACTGGTTTTGACTTATTTCCATTAACATAACATTCCTCTTCATTGTGTCCCAAATGTTTACAGTCTACACAATACTTTGGTTGACGTTCATAGATCACCTTCTGTAGCCGTTTTTCCTCCCCAATGCCAATCCAGAAATCATCTACCTTGGGCCTTAACAAGTCAATCTCAACACATATTCGAGCTACTGATAGTCTAGTTCCATCAGTCATGCCCTCATCGATTTTAATAGGCTTCCCAACAATCCGAGCCACCGAGAAGAGGTCGTGCTTGTTGAACATGTGAATTGGTAGATCAAGTAGCTGTATCCATATCGGTACCACTGAGGATTCAGCTTCATATGTGAGTGAGGTGACCACTTAAAGATTCTCAATGCCACACCTCCTATAAACCATAGCCCTCGACCCCAAACACGAGCCATATCTTCATTTGAAGTTAGATGGATAAAGATATAACTAGCACGCAGAAATCTGATATTATAGTAACTAGATAACCCTAGATTATCAAATGCTTGAAGAATTACTGCTTGGCTAGGTCGCCACCTCCGAAAACTTTCCGATCAGAGCAAATTGATAAGGTTCGGCCATTCCTAGTATTTCCTCTTCAGAATAGAAAATTCCAGACTTGTTGTTGTAGATCGTGATTGGTTTGAAGGAGCTCCCCACATCATCGAAGCTTTTTTTTAACGTTCGAGGCGAAACGGGCTTCACAACTGCCGCATAAGAAGTACTTGCAAAGTCAACTTTGCAATCTGAGGAGCGTTTGCAGAGTCAATCTTAGGATTTGTCGCCGCCAAATGAGAGGGGTTTGTGTCCATATGAGATTGGTTTGCAATCGATGGCGCCGCCTCTGTCCCTGATGCCGCGATCCTGATGTCGAAGATAATTTGAGACACGTCACACAAGGAAGCCAGAAGTGGAAAATTAGAGGTAGCAGAGAGAGAAGAAGGATGCTGAGGATCCTATAGATTTTGCAATTTATAGATGGCGCCGCCTCTGTCCCAGAGGTGGAAAATCGATGGCGCCGCCTCTGTCCCTGATATTACTTGTCTTTACATTTTCTATCCCTATAGATTTTGCAATTTAATAAGTATCTTTCTTATTCTTAGTTCCTAAACAATCGCAAAAGATTATCAAAAGCTTAATTTTGTTTTAATTTATAACTTTTTTTTTTGCCTAAACTTCATTTATGTAACTTTGCCAAACGATAAAATACGACTTTGCCTCCTAACATCACAATATATTCTCATATCAACATCATCAAACTCTGGATACCATACTTCTTTCATTGTACACTTTTTAATTGCATTACATTTATTAAAAGCTATATTATTAGTATTATTTAGTTTCAATATTTAGTTGGTTAAGCATTAATGCTTTGTATCTCTCTTATAATTTTTATGCAATTCTATCTTCTCAGTAAGGAAAATTTTATTTATCTTTCAAATTGTTACAGCTCTTATAAAAGTGAATATTCATCAACATAAAATCATCAACTACAGCAACATCCATGCTTGTACTACCTTTTAATTTCATTCACAATATCGATAATTACAATGTGCATCACTGTATTCCCTAAAAACTCGTGTCGTATGTCTATTATTAGATTTTCAGTTATAAGTATAAATAATTTTATCTAAGTTCTTTCAAAATCCGTTTATTTGGCCATTTAATCCTAGATTCCTAGCTGTCTTAAGTACTTAGGAGGCGTTTGGTATACATTCGACAATGAGAATGATAATGAATTTTAATTGAGGAATTTATGAGTTTAGTGATAACCTAATACGGACTGGGTTATAAAATCAAGGGTATTATATTCAGATTTTGATTTTGATTCTCGTATACCAAACATCATAAATGAGAATCAAATAGATTTTATTTCTATTTCTACCTTCTAAATCCGCTTACCAAGCACCCTTTAAATTTTTAAAATTTTTTACTCTCCTTTTCTTACATCAATTTGACATAATCTTTCAATCTTCAAATCTCCTACTGTTTATGTGTGTTTTTTAAAACATTTCCAACGCACTAAATCATACAACTTTTGTTTTCCTTTAGCCATTTAACTGAATCAATTTATCTCGATGAGTATATTTTCTTATTCTTTTTTGTCTAATCATGACATCTTTATAAAAAATAAGCGTTTAGTATTTTGAGCATAAATTGTGCGACTTTATCAACTACTCTCAGTATGTATAGCCCATTTACCCTAAGTGACGCATGTGCACATCCAAGGTGGGCGCATTTTGCATGCGTGTCGCTTGGGGAATCAAACCCTGATATATATATTTTTTTATCCTGTCACGAAGCGAGGTGGCGGCCCCAAGGACGAGACGGTCCTCCGGGGATCACGAAGTTGCTGAGGGCGGCTGCGAAGCTGGCTCGCTCCTGTCCTGCAAGACAGAGACCGTTAGAACCCGTCGGGAAAAGTCCTCGGTCAGACACTCCGACGGTCAAGTCAGTACTCGACGGTAGCAAGCGAACGGAAAGCAATAGAACAGTAAGCAATGCACTATTGCGCGTACCTGAGAGATGCGGAGTGGAGAGGCTTATATAGCTGGGGAAGCTGACAGCTCCTGCCCCGCCTGCCACCTTTTGTCCGTTAGCGAGGACAAAGCGATGCATGCCCAGAGGTGGTAGGATAAAGTAGTGCATACTGAGTTAAGGAAAGGGACACTGTCAACTTAATGGCTGGCGCCATTCGGCGCCGCTCAACTAACACTAGTGTATGTGGTCGCAGTACGTGGCACTATAAGAAAATCATATATTACCGACGGAAATTCCGACGGAATCAATTTTCCGTCGAAAATTTCCGACGGGAAGGAAAAAGAATTTTCCGACGGAATTATTTTTCTGTCGGAAATTTCTAACGGAAAAGATTTCCGTCGGAAATTTCTGACGGATACTTCTTTCCAGTCGGAAATTTTCGACGGAAATAAACTTTCCGTCGGAAAATTCCGACGAAATCATTTTTCCATCGGAAATTTTCGACGGAATCATTTTTCCGTCGGAATTTTCCGACGGAAAGTTTATTTCCGTCGGAAAAAACTTATATTAGGGCACAACTTTTGCTTTCGGCCGATCTGCTTCTTTTGCTTTCGCCCGATCAGCTTCCTTTCACTCGATCTCTGTACGTGCTCTTCGCCGTCGCCTCCGGTCTCCTCCGTCGCTCGCCCTGTGTTCTCGTTCTCTGGTAAGCTCTGTTTTTGGTTTTCTTTTCTCCAAATTTCCGGTAGGGTTTTCGCGGCGGCAGATCTGGCCTCGCGCGGGCGTGGCCAGCCAGATCTGGCCTCGCGCGAGCGCCGCCAGCCAGATCTGACCTCGCGCGGGCGCCGCCGGCCAGATCTGGCCTCGCGCGGGCGCGGCGGCTAGTCTGGCCTCGCACGGTGGTGCCGCCCAGTTCTGGCCTCGCGCGGCTGCGCCTGCCAGTTCTGGCCTCGCGCCGCTCCGCCTGCCAGTTCTGGCCTCGCGGGGCACGCCGACCAGATCTGGTCGCGCCCGCGCGCGTCCGGGCAGGTCTCGCCGCGTCGGCGCGCGGCTGGCCAGGTGTGGCCACGCCCATGCACGGCCGGCCAGGTCTTGCCGCGGCCACGCGCGCAGGCGCGCGCACGGCCTGCCAGTGCTGGCCGCCCCCGCCCAGCGCTAAGGCCAAAGCTGGCTGCTCAATTAGGGTTCCAACCACATCCATTCAACTTTTGAATGAGTTGATATGGTTGCTCAATTAGGGTTCCAACCCTAACCCATCAACTTTTGAATGAGTTGATCTGACTACTCAATTATGGTTTCAACCCTAACCTATCAACTTTTGAATGAGTTGATCTTATTTTTGCATTAACTTTTTAACTATAATTTATTTTTTCTTAGGTTGTTGCTTTTGCTGGTCTTCTCCGACTTTCATCTAATATTCAGGTAAAATTTGTTCTTATGTTTTTTGTTATGTTAGAATTTTATTAAATTAGCAATTACTTGTTATTTTAGTCTTTAATAATGAGGTAACTTTAGTTATTATATGATTTTATCGTACTTGTTAATTTAGCATGTTATGTAGACCTTATTATATGAGATAACATTTAGAATTAATAATTTAGCTATATCTTACTGAACACCATGATACTTCCTTTAATTAGAATAATTTAGGTATATCTTAATTAATTTATTTTAATTTTATTATGATTAGGTAACAATGTATATGAACAAGACTTGGATGTACAACCGATTAGACAATGGATTTATCAGAGATGAGTTTATTACTGATCTGGAACAATTTATGAATTTTGCTAAGAGTCATCTAGAATGTATGAATGGTGATAAGTTAAAGTGTCCATGTAATCATAGAAAATGCAGAAATATAGACTACCGTGATGAAGATACGATAAGAGTACATATTTGTAGAAATGGGTTTGTGCCTAATTACTATAATTGGTACTGTCATGGAGAACCTTATGTATATGAATCAATTGGCCTTTCTGTTGGTTCATCATCTAATACTTTTGTTGCGTCCCTCGAACCATTAACTAATGATATTGCAATGCAATCAATGGTTCAAGATGCGATCAATGCAACTGATTATTCCAATATAGATGAAATACCTGCACCTGAATATCAGCAATTACATGAAATGTTAAAGTCTAGTGAAAGAGAATTATGGGAAGACATTCCTTCTGGCCATTCTCAGTTATCAGCTACTGCAAGGTTGTTAAATATGAAAGTGGAACATCATTTTTCAGAAAGATGTTATGATGAAATATGTCAATTAATGTCAGAGTTACTCCCTGCTGATAACATAATGACTGATAGTTTCTACGATACAAAGAAATTGGTTAGAGGATTAGGTTTGCCTGTAGAAAAGATTGATTGTTGTTTAAATAACTGCATGCTATATTGGAATGAAGACAGTGAACTGAATGAATGCAAAATCTGTAGTCACCTGCGTTATAAGCATCGTACTCGTATACCAGGGAAGAAGAAGAAAAATATTGCATGGAAAGTCATGTATTATTTTTCGTTAACTGCTAGACTTCAACGCTTATATGCATCTGCAGCTATAGCAAGCTACATGGTGTGGCATCATGAGCATGAGCACGAAGCAGGTATTATGTGTCATCCGTGTGATTCCCCTACATGGAAACATCTTGATACTGTATGTCCTTCATTTGCAATGGAACCTCAGAATGTTAGATTGGACCTTTCTGCAGATGGTTTTCAGCCATTTGGTCAGTCGGGACAGCAATATTCATCTTGGCCAGTAATATTGGCACCTTATAATTTACCTCCATGGATGTGCATGAAAGACGAATTTATGTTCCTTACTGTACTGATTCCTGGTCCAACCAATCCTAAAGATAAGATAGATATTTTCCTTCAACCTCTAATTGTCGAGTTGAATGAATTATGGAATGTAGGTTCAATGACTTATGATGTTGCAAGTAAAACAAATTTTCGTTTGCAAGTTGTATTATTATGGACAATCAGTGATTTTCCAGCATACTCAATGTTATCTGGATGGAGCACAGCTGGTAAATTAGCATGCCCACACTTCATGACAGATTCTGATGCATTTTCATTACCTTGTAGTGGGAAGGTATCTTGGTTTGATAATCATCGAAAATTTTTACCTGTCGAGCACCCTTTCAGGCGAAACAAACAAAATTTCTTAAAAAATGTTGTAGTGAGAAAATGTTCTCCAATTTATGCTTCAGGGGAAGAGATTATTAATCGAATAGACAATTATGGATTCCTACCAGTATCTCAACCTGGTTCTAATGAGATAAATAAATACATTGTTAGAATGTGCAAGTGTGGATGGAAGAAGAGGAGTATTTTTTGGGAGTTGCCATATTGGAAGTATCTTCTCATTCGACATAACTTAGATGTCATGCATGTTAAGAAAATTTTCTTTGATAATATCTTTAACACTGTCATGAATGTGCCTGGAAAAACTAATGACACGGCAAAATCACGTGAGGAATTAAAAGAATTAGTTAACAGACCAGAGTTGCATATGAATCAAACAACCAATAGATTTCCAAAGGCTTGTTATACATTAGACAAAGATGGTAAAGAAATTTTATGTAATTGGTTAAGAGAAATAAAATTCCCTGATGGGTAAGCCTCAAATATGGCTCGATGCGTGGAAATGAATAAGTTGAAAATATTTGGAATGAAAAGTCATGATTGTCATGTGTTCATGCAAAGACTAATTCCAGTAATTTTCCATGACTTACTTCCACAGAATGTTTGGCAAGCACTTACAGAATTGAGTCTTTTTTTTAAAGATTTGACGGCAAGGTGTATTATGATGGATGATATGCTTCGGCTAAAAATAGACATTCCTCTCATACTATGCAAGCTGGAGCGCATATTTCCACCCAAAAATTTTTTTTAATTCAATGGAACATTTACCAGTACATTTACCATATGAGGCAAAAATAGCTGGTCCAGTGCAGTATAGATGGATGTATCCATTCGAACGATTTTTGAGAAAATTAAAGAACAATGTTCGTAACAAAGCAAGAGTTGAGGGGTCAATATGTAATATCTATCTGGTTGAAGAAGCATCTTCTTTCTGCTCTTATTATTTTGCTGACAATGTGAAAACTAGACATCGTAAGTGTCCTAGAAATTCTGATGATGCTCAACCGAATGACCCATCATTGCTTTCTATTTTCAACTTTCCCGGTAAGCCAATGGGTGCATATGTTACTAGATGGTTAACTGAACAGGAATATGATGCTGCAAGAACATACATACTGTTAAACTGCGATGAAGTCAAACCATACATAAAGTAAGTTGACATCTCTAATAATCTTGTTACTATATATTAAATGCTTGCTTGATATACCAATTGACTTAAAATATTTCTCTGTCATAGCTTATACTATATATTCAAAATCCATCACTAGGTGCAAGTGAGGTCGCTGAAAAGTTAGAGGCTGAATTTGCATTATGGTTTGAAATATATGTAAGTTGCAATATCATCAAAAATTTATATATTTATGTTTATTCAGTTCGGTCTTAATTTATGTTATAATTTATGTAGGTGAAAGACCGCAAAATATCAAATGTGCAAGATGATAGAATACTGAATCTTGCATCAGGACCGCTCCGTAAAATAAAGGTCTACTCTGGATACTATGTTAATGGGCTCAGATTCCATGTGGCACAACGAGATTCACGGAGATTAACATATAATTCTGGAGTTTGTGTTAAAGGATATATAGACAACAACAACACAGAGTTTGATTATTATGGTAGACTTGAAGAAATCATAGAGATTGAATATCCTGCATTACCTATAAAACGGTGTGTGTTGTTCAAATGTTCATGGTATGATCCGACCCCAAGAATAGGTACAAGAATACATCCAAACTATAAATTAGTGGAGGTTAATAAAAATAGAAAGTTCAAAAAATTTGAACCTTTTATTTTTGGGGTACAAGCGAGTCAAGTTTTTTATCTTGAATACCCTACGAAAAGAAGGAGATCTAGTGAATGGTTGTCTGTTTGTCGAATGAAGCCTCGCTCGACTATAGAAATGCCGAACACCATCACTGTTCAAAATCATGATGCATTTCAGAATGACGAAGTAGAGAGACATTTAATTGATTCACAACTTCCATCCACGTCTGAATTACTTGTAGATGTTAACGTGGCTTACGAGGATATAGATGATGAAGAGATGTCCAGCAGTGAGGATCTTGTTGAACTATCAGAGTCTTGTGAGGAGGACATCGATGCTAATGATATATAAATAGTGCCATTATTATTCATCTAGTAAGTGATGTGTTGTTATATTTATTGTATTTTTATTACTCTGTTACTCACCTTTATTATGATGTGTTGTTATATATTATTTTGCAGATATTTCTATGGCAGATCAGCAGCCAGTGATTCCCCGTGGCCATCGAGTTTTATCCGTTGTTGGAGATGTGTAAGTATTTGTTGTTAGATGTAATTATTGTTCATATATTAATTTTTATATTTTATATTGATATGTTTATTTTTGATTATGCAGTTTTACTCCTGATGGTCATCGGGTTTCTAATTATATCACAAGCAAATTCAAGGAACGAGCATGCAGATCTACGACATGGAGACATGTAGATCATGAGATGAAGACATTTTATTACAATGAATTTGTAGTAAGTAAAATCAATATATATTTGATTTTTATATTATATTTACCAGTTTAGCATGTTAAATTTTGAATTTATAATTGCAGAAAAGATATACATGGGAGGAGGGCCAGGAGGAAAATTTTAAAGCAACATGGAATAAAAATTGTGCCAAGTTTTACAAAGACTACCTCTACTATATCAGAAAAATAGGTCCTAAAACTGACGTATGTTCCTGAGGAGATATGGGGTGCATGGACGACCACCTGGTCTGAAGAGAGGTGGAAAGAAAATGCCGATAAGGCTCGAGCTAATAGAAACACCGAGCCAGGTGGCCCAAGTACCGGGACTGCTCACCATACGTCTGGTTCTAAATCTATGGTTGAGAATGCTCTTGATTTGGTGAGTTTAATTTAATATTTGCACGAAATATAATTATCATTTATTATCATACTTGTATAATATTCGCCTAATATATATTTGCATACAGGAACGAGAAGTAGCTCGACCGCCCACTAGTATGGAGGTCTTTGTGAGGACGCACAAGAAAAAAGATGGCACATTCGTAGATTCTCGTTCTGCGGCCATCCATGTAAGAACATTACTTAGTGTTTATTTTAGTTACATTTGAGTACGATTTATTGAATTACTTATTAATCATGTTCTATTTTACAATATAGGAGGAAATGACCGAGAGAGTCGCTCAGGCATCTCAGCTTGCAGTAGAGGGGGGAGAGTCTCAATCTCTATTCACCGAGACACTTAATGACATATATTATGATGTTGTCGGTGGATGGACAAAGAACTCTACCATCTACGACCTTGGCTCTCAGGCCAGAGTTACATTTGATGATCGCTTGGGGCTCTGAAGGGTCGATCTAGTTACCGTTCATCTTATTCCAGCGAGATGCATAGAATATTAGAAGAAAATCGGGATCTGCGCAGTCAAGTTCAATCAATGCGAGGAGAGATGGCGGAATGGATGACTGCTGAGAATGAGAGGAGTGTCGCTGATGAAGCGACGAGGGCAGCTGATATGGCAAGGAGAGATGAGGATATCATGAGTCGTGTGCGATTTCTCCTAGATGGCTTGCCTCGTCCGCCATCACAGGACACCCCAGGACCCTCTCATCCGCCGACTGATTAAGTTTTTTTGAGGTATGTTCAATTATATATTAATTTTTTAATTTATGATTAATCTATCGTTGAATGTGTGTTTTCTACTAATATGTTGATTTGATTTTTATTTCAGCAATCCTCTATGATTCAGGTATGATTTTTACTTATTAACTTTATTATCAAGATGGTATTTGCCTGCCAAACTTTAACTTTATTATTGCTTTGAGTTCCTTTTGCTATACACCATGATTAAGTTTAACTTTATTAAGTTCCATTTTATTAAACTACTAACCATGCATTTTATTAAACCGCTAACTTCTAATTTTTTTTTTTTGTTTTTGGCACAAGCCCTAGGACCCTCTTATCTGCCGGCTAATTATGTTTTTTGAGGTATGTTCAATTAAACAATCCAGTATTTATTTATTTTCATTTTTTTCGTGGTATGTTTTCGCTAGAACATTTTCGTGGTATGTTTTCCTTTATCTGTGTATTATTTGTTACAGATATCTTAAATGGTATTGCTTACAGTTATTTCTAATTGATTATTTCATGTGTTTCATTACACCAGGAGAAATGATCCAAATGAAGCAATTGAGCGAATTCAAAGAGGTTGTTATTTTCACTTTGCATTTCATATAGATTTCACTTTGCAGAAGTTGTTCGTTGTATGTTTTGGGTTTTCAGCTATCTTAGAGAATCATTGCTGATTCGGATGTTATGGACAGTTATCCTATATTTTTATAAAATAACATGAGGAAATATGGTGGGTTTCCTCTCATTTAAGAAAGGGTTGTTTTTGTAGTATATCTGAAACGTTTAGGAATGTGTTGGTAAGGGTCTATGAAGTTTGAAGTGGTTGCCATGGTGTTAGGTTCAAATCCCACCTTCTTCACTCTGGTGGGTTCATTCCTTTCTATTCTAAAAAATTAAATTTCTGAAAGCAGTGGGCCTTTGCATTATATCAATGAAGGTTCTAGGACATACAATGCAAACTTTCAAAGATTCCTACTAGTTCATGCTTTGGTTTAATGTTCCTAATATATTCGCTCCCACTTTCTTTTTATCTGGGCTTAGTAATATTTTGATGCTTCGGAGTTGATAAATAGTGTTGTCAAATTAATTTTGTGAAGGAAAATGATGAATCTCATATTAGTTATTTTTTATTGCAAAGAAATAAGATTAGAAGTATGCATGAATATTTTTCTAGCTGAACTGTCGAGGCCTAGGAAAATGGATGACTGCAATAATTGTGAGATGATTCCAAAGATGTACATTTCTGTTATACATGACTGAACCATGACCATCGCTCTATGCACTCCTGATTCTCATTGTGTGTTGTAAATATACTTATCTATGCAATTCAGAGATGGAATCTGACAGCAATTGCCTTGACACGAACTGCAAACTCTTTGTTAATTATTATGATTGATAACATCTCAATACAGATATCATGGTCTCCTACCCATAATCATCCTTGTTATATACATCTAAAGCCACACGCTCAAGTCCACTGACCTTCATGATCTGTGGAGATTTATGAATATGTCCAACTGCTGCCACCATGATATCATAAGCACAATGTCTATTACACTGGATTGGTGGTATGACAACAAGCATTATGGGCCATGTATGTGTGATGCATAGCTTGAATGTTTATTGATAGTTAACATAACCGTCACAACATGATGCAAACAAAGTTACTGGATTTGCGCATACCATGGTGTCTCGTGCAACTAAGTATGTTTTGGATATTATTTTCTTTTTGTAGTCCATAAGATCAACAATTAAATGATATTGTTTTCTTTTTTCTAAGTTTCTAGTGCAATCACTTTTGGTTATGTCACGCCCCCAGAGGCATATGCTTCCTCGAAAATCGGACAGTATCTCTCCTGTACGGCGGACAATATGGGACAATTTATACATCAAATCTCACCACCATAGCTCAGCCACCAGCGGCTGGCATCACAACAATAAGTATAATATACATCCACGCAGTTTATATCGAAACAAAATAATAATGGATGGCTCAGCCACCTTAAACATTAAAGAACATCACAACCACATGAACTCAAAGTCTCTGTCATAATAGTAACAAAACCAATCCGATAACTGATAAACAAATGAAATATGGAAAACTAACATAATACCGAAATAGAAACGCTAAACCAAACCGACAAGGTGGGACTAAGGGACTGGCAACTGGATCATCTCCTGGCTCCAAGCAATACCACTACCTGCTATTTGAAACAACAAAAAGGAAAGCAGGGGTGGTGAGTCCGGGCGGACTCTGCGGGTATATGAGTAGACAAATAAGCATGGCATAATAAGGATAAACAGAGTAGAGAGCTCAACAGTGTACAGTCCATAAGAATTATAGAATTTAGCTAATCATGCATAACATATATAAATCGACATGGTATAAAGTCCGAATAACGACTAAGCAGGTATAAAACAACTCAATAACACTAATATCAAAATATACATGCATGTCAAACATGTGCAACAATCATAGCTCATATAAGTGCATCAAACACAAGCAAATGCATAAAAGAAATACGTATGCACATGATGCAATGACATGTGTCACCCCTGACGCCAGTCAAGCCGTCAACACATCCCATCTGTGTGACCGAGTGGGTAGGGCTATGACAACTGTACCACTCCAACAACAACAATAACCAACAACAATAATACCACATAAGGCGTGGTTGAGTGGACAGGATGCTGGGAAATCTACACTCCGAACCCACGGTACATCGGGGAGGAGCTATCACAAATACAATATCCCTCAAAACAAACAACAGTGAGGGTGAGCCACCAACGGCTCATCCCTCTAAAACAACGGTGAGGGTGTCATTGTCTGGCATGACAGGACAAACACTCGCACTCTAATAACTACCACGATAACAAGTGGTTGAGTGAATCGAGCAACAATATGACTAACGACGGCTTAACTAAATGTAAGCCTACTGTCGTTAGTATGCAACGTGCAAGTATGGTGCATGATATAAGATGCACGATCAACCGGAGAAACCACGATGCAATAAAAATCCACAAGTAAAACATGCATCGATACAACCAACCAGAAACCGAAAACCAACGATAATGCTCCTACTCTACTAGGTAGGGTATTTATAATGCCAATTAAACCTAACTGTGTTTATATGAACTTCTAAGTGCTCATGTACAGACAGCACTTTACAGAACAGAAAACCAATAGTGGACTGTACAGATACGAATTTGAGAATACTCGAAGATCAACGAAGAATAAGTCTCAACGGCGATATTTTTATTAACGACAAAGAACAAGGTCAAGCAACCTACTTAGACATAACAGCCATGCTTAAAGGTAAAGGAAACTACTCAAGTACAAAGGAGAAGTACCCGCCTTATAATTGTAGAAGTTCGTATCCAAATAAATCTCCCACGATCAACCGTGCGAGTCCAAGGTCAAGTTCCTGTATCAAGGACACAATTTAGCAATTTATAAAAATTACTATTAACTAGACAAGATACTAAATATAGTTAGGATCAACCCAAATTACCATACTGACATCCAAATCAACTTCATAAAATCTGACCATGCTTACCCAAGACCTACTTGTACAGAACCCATTTCATCCTCTACCCCACGGTGGCAAGAGAGGCTTAGTATTCCTCTACCCCAATCCCTAGACACAAAACATATATTTAAGTCAATCTCCCGAGAGCTAAACAAAAGAGTCAAACCCAAACTATGCTTTTCCCCAAAACCAACAGCAAAACCAATCTCTGAGGTTCACGGCAACCTAAACCCCAAAGACACGACCAACTCCACAAGAACCATTCAAACTTCTAAAAACAAGAGAAGAGCTCACGACAAAAGAACTCTACAACCAAATTACACCTTCGCATCTTACAATTAGATCTCACACCCGAATCATCCCCACAGCCACATCAAACCAAGGCATTAACAATATCAACCCATCCAAATTTAAACCCTAAATTAGCAACCTTACCTAGGTCCTACGTCGACGAGGAGGATGAGAGGTGGCGTCGGCCAGTTCGCATGAGGAAGAAAAGAAAGGAGATCGCGTGGCTAGGGCTGACGGCGGTGGCTGCCTTGCGGGGGTGCTCGCTCGCGAGGAACCGCCTCTGGTCGAAGGAGTCGGCGCTTGTGTGCGTCGTCGAGAGAAAGGGAAGAATTCGAGTGAGATTTTAGGGTACGGGCTAAGTTTGTAGCAGTTTTATAACTGATTTTGAAAATTTTGCAAATAAACCTAGCAGGTTTGGAAAATTACAACTAGGCCCTTTAAAATTTACCACTAAGCCCTTTAAAATTTCGATTTTCAATAGGTTAGCTGAGATGTGAGTTCTCATATCATGCAAAGAATTGTAACATGATATTGTTTTCTTTTTCTAAGTTTCTAATGTCCGCTCTTTATTCTACTTTATATAACTAGTATCTTGATCTAATATTCGCATCCGCGACGAGGATGCTTTGAGATACGAAAGGAAGGCGGTCAAATTTTTGTGTCTTTACTGGTGATTTTTAACAACTTTGCTGCATATATGTTGTTCATGACAACTTGTACTTAAATCTCACACTTGTATGCTATATATAAGTTTCATCATGTTACTTGTGAATTTTTGTAAGCTGTATATAAGTTTCATCATGTTATTTGTGAATTTTTGTAAGCTTTTGTATCATGTTATTCAGTCCATCCTATGACTATGTATGTATATATATGAAATGTGATGGTTGTGAATTTTTTTTTAAGCTTTTGTAAGTTGTTGTGAATTTTTTATGATTTTTGAAAGAAATGTATATATGATATTATCTAAAAACAAATTAAATTCTAATTTTTTTAATTACCGATGAATTTCCGACGGAATATTAATTCCGTCGGAAAATATCGAAACAATATAAATACCAGAAAAATCAAAAATTTCCGACGGAAATTTTTGGACCCGTCGGGAATTTCCGATGGAATCACGAATTCCGTCGGAAATTTCCCGACGGAATTACCGATTCCGTCGGAAATTCCCGACGGGTCCGAAAATTTCCGTCGGAAATTTTCGACGGAATTCACTGATATCCGTCGGAAATTCCCGACGGAAATTTTCGGACCTGTTGGAAATTTCCGACGGAAAGTAATTTCCGTCGGAAACTTCTTCTGACGGAATTTATTTCAGTTGGAAATGTTACCGACGGTACTAAAATTCCGTCGGAAATTCATTTCCGACGGATTTCAGTCCGACGGGGAAAATTCCGTCGGTAAACACATTTACCGACGGAATGCCGTCGATAAATTCCGTCGGGAATCCAGTTTTTTATAGTAGTGTAATCAATTGATGAAAGTTAGAATTGACTTCAAACATGAAATCTATGTTTCACGTAAATGAATCTAGACTATTAATTTGCTCAAAACCGATTACGGATGAAAGAGAAATTAATTGTTTAAAGTCAGCCTAAAAATAATATAGAAAAAAGTAGATGAGGAGTATTCTCACATCTATAAATTCCAAGAGTATTTGTTTGCTTATATATGTTGCTGTGTAAATAGAGTTAATAAAATAAAAACATAGGTATTCTCTTCTCACGGGCAAGCAGGTGCTCGCACTTGCGATCGTGTGGCTCGCCACACGTCACGTGCGCACACGCGTAATGAGCGTTTTGTTGGCACACTTTGCACTTTGCATCGTCGCGAGGAGCTTAATTTTATGCTCCAAGTAACGTGACAATCCCAACGTGACACTCGGGTGACGTGTCATGTTCATATATGACGTGGCAGAGCCTATGTGACATTCGGATAGACAGAGAGAGATGATTGGACTGTTGTTTGGGCGAACGAATGACAACTATTGAATCGAAAATGGGTGCTAGATCTCAAGTGACACGATCTGAAGCGTTGATCGCGAAGAGTGCGATCTGACGGTTGGTGATGATCCATAGCGTCAAATCAAATCTGACAGCTGAGATCAAAGGGGGATTTGAAGGGTTACAACCATTCAGATCTAGCGGCTGAGATCAAATGACTATCTGAAGGGTTACAACCTTCCAGATTGAACGACCTTGATAAATCCTAAACCAAATATCACAGTCACTCACCAAAGGGTATCTCACATCTTCTCCTTGTATAAGTAGAATCCTCTGAATGCTGGAATTATTCATTTAATCATCGAAAAATAAGACTCAATCATTTTTAGCATGCATCTCATCTTCTGCAATTAGAGTTCAAAAAGCTTACATGAAATTTCACTGATCTTAAAATTTGAAGTGCTGCGCTATTTCGAATCATCGTCGGTATATTTTGAAAAATGAATTATTATTATCTGTCAATATTTGTAACAGATCAATATCGTTTTACATAGATACTATCAAATATTAACCTCAACAATATTATTTTGATTTGTATTCTCTATGACGATAACCCAACGGAATCATATAGCAGTTGAGAAGGCATGAAAAGACATGATGAGATATATAGTGATATGATGTTATTTTTTTTATCAATACAAACAAACCACTAAAAGATGGAATGAAATTATGAAAAGTATAAAAAATGGAAACTAAAGTGTCTCACCAATTCTAAAGAGATCTGTGGCACGTGGAATAAAAAGCAACGCCATATAGTAAAAAAATGGAATCCCATGCTCTCTCCTCAATTAATCGAAGTCATCCGTGGAGTAAAAAGCATAATCGAATGGTAAGCAATTGGAATCCAAAGTTTCTAAATCTTTAATCGAATTTTGTTCAGTGCTGTGCACACCAATGGATGTTTGTTCAATTAACTGGCTAGCAGTACGATGAACTTATGCATATATACATGTAACGGAAGGTCGTTATCATTTAAATATTCATAATTTAATTTTTAATTATGACGTATTTAATTTATAAAATAAATTCTCTAAAATAAAATATGTAATTACAAGGTATTGACCTTCTAAATTTTCTATTGTCAACGCTTTTTAATTTATTAAATTGAAAATTTCTATAAGATCACATGGATCACTCTTGATTTGATTATTACTTAATTTATTATTTTTTTCATATAGGGATCACGTTATCTCAGAATTTGATTCAATTGATTACCATATTGTTAGAATTGTAAAATAAAGTAACGATGGATTTAAGTCAAGGGAATTTTTAGATTTTGCTCTTTATAAATAATGACGTCGATAGTACGAAACGTTCAAAATTAACGTATTTTCTGCAAAAATGGATCGCTTTTAAATAAAAACGAATACAATGAACGATAGACGAGGCGAGGCGTAAATAATAATTAGCTATATGTGTGTGTGGGTAGCCTAGCTTAATTAGCTAAGTCATCCCAAGTTTAAGTCCGTCCTTACTTATTACGCTTAATATCACTCTTCATGTAACCAGTAACTGCCACCTCTACTGTATATAATCACATCTCTTTGAAAGTGTTGGCATACTTTAAATAAATAATAACTTTCTAATTATTTGTCGAACCCTTTGAAATGATAATCTTTTGACCATCCTTTTCGATTAATCATTAACTAATACACTCATCCTTCTAAATAAGTCATTTTCCACATGTAATTATTAGACCTCGTTGATAGATCTTTTCAGAGAAATCATTCTCATTAGATCTTATGGACACACCCTTTCAAATAACGGATACGTTCATTCAAATTAGTTATGAGATCAAGGTAAGTATTGAATTTTTCTCTTTAAGATATTATTGTAACTTGCAACTACTCTAGAGTTGTCAATAATCGATTGCCAATCCGGTCATGATCGACTTGAAGTTTCTTTCTCATATCAAATGTTGTATCTTTTATGATCCATTTAATTTGGATTTTTCTCTTGCTAATTCTCTATTAGACTTTCGATCACGAACTTTACTTCTCATATCAAGTACAATCGGATCTTTTACGATCCACTTGAATCTTTCTCTTACCAACTCCGCATTAGACTTCCGATCACTAAATAGCCGTGACACAGGACTGTCCTTTTATCAACTTGCTATTGGATTCCTTTTAACAACTTTTTGTTAGATTTTCGGTCACCAATTATCCAATTAACCGTAACTCAAACTTTTTCTTGTATGTTAAGTATATGATCAACCGTGATTCACTCGAACTTCTCTATCAACAAATATTTAATAAATCTTGACCGACTTGATTCTTCCTTCAAATAACTAACATATTGATCCAGGATCAAAATTAAAATGGAATTAATTAACTCGAACTTGATCGGATAACTCATGCACTAATTTTTGTCTCATAAGAAAAGTACGTACTTTAAATTTTAACAAATATTTTTTAACGCCTTATAACTTTTATATAGAATTTGAATTCAAGTGAAAATGCTGAGATTTTCAGAGTAATTTTGAAGAAAGAAATTAAATTAAATATGAACTTCGTGTATTATAGAGGAGAAAGAAAAATAAAACTAAATAAAAGTGAAAGCCAGTTTGAAGGCTATTGTAGAAAAGACATTGTTGTAATTGAGAAGCCCATTTAACTTTGGCTTCTTGAAATCAAATCTTATTATGGATTGAAATTTCAACCCAATTTGTGTAGATTTCTCATGCTCAATTTTGATTGATTTCTCACTTCAATTAATGTGTTGTTAGGCTAATTATTAACTTGATTAGGAACATCGAAATCAACACTAGAGAGCGATGAATATATAGCGATAAGAATTTTTAAAACAAATAAACAAATAATAAATGAATGAATTAGGATTAGCACAGTGGAAATAATAAATTAACTGAACTAATTCAATCAAGTAAGATAAAGAGAATAATAATATCTAACAGTATAAATATACAAATTGATCAACCAAGCCAAAAGAGTATAGACACGCAGTAGTTTTTAAAAATGATTCTTATTTCTAATTTCTTCTTAGTGAAGAAACCTTATAGGAAAAAATCTAAAAAGTTTAAGCATAATAAAACAAATAAGGCAATACTAAAAACAAATTTAAAAATTACTCTAGGTGTTACTGAAAAAAATGAAGCGCAAGTCAAAGTGTGTTGCAGCACATAAGGCAAATGAGCACTTATAGCACGAGAACAAAACTAGATAATTTGTAAGCTCTGCATCAAAGCTCCTTATACAGGATTCCCTCGCTTGCCTGTATAGGTGCTGATGTGATTTCAACTTCTATCCATAAGATAACGTTAACGAAACTCTTTAGTCAACCATACCTGGTCGCTTAGGTAGCAGTCAAATTTTATCTTGACCGCCTTGTTTGGATTGCTGATAATGCTGTCTCCCGGTCACCTGGAAGCTGCTTTGGTAACTCGTATGCTTCGGTGGCCTAGACCATACGGTCACCTAGACCTTCCGAAATCTTTTCATTGAGAGTTATTACTAGTCAGTTGCCCCCAATCTCCATTCGGTTGTCGATAACTATCGAACATGTCTTGCAGTTGATACACGTAATAAGTATGATATATAATGTGAAATTACTTGCACTTGATTAGATTTTGCCAAGAAATCAACCTTCAGCTAATTCCACACACACTTAAACCTTTTACAAAGCAATCATCTCCAGCTGATTCTACACACTAAACTTTTTGCCAAGCAATCAACTCCCAACTGATTCCACACACTTAGACTTGAGTCACCTAGCACCCAACTAGGATTTTGTCTGACAAACCATGATCACTTAGAGTTGATTCCCTAGCCTTTAGCTAGGAATTTGTTTGTTAAGCCTTATGCCATGCCCCCAGAGGCACATGCTTCCTCGAAAATCGGGCAGCATCTTGATAGATACCATTTTGTTGATTATCTTAATTGCTAAAATCCATGTTTGACCTATGTTTTTATTGCTTAATTGTGAAATTGCCCTAGGTTTTAGGATTTCCTCTTAATTTGGACTTAATTGCAAATTTGCACATTTTTGGATTATTTGGCCACTAATTTTCTGATATATTTTTGTAGGCATGACAGGATCCTGGACCTAGGGCATACTGAGTCAAACTTGAGTCAGAAGTGACCCGGATCGAGTTATCAAGCTTCGAATTAATCTGGACCGTCCGATTCAAAAGCGGCTAGATCTGAGCCATCCGGGACAATCTGAAGCAATCCGAGCTAGGTTTAAGGTTGATCAAGCACTCTGATCAAGATCTGAAGGTTTCATCCCAATCAGAGATCATCCAACCGTTGGATCAAGCTCGGAGGGCTCTAGATCGTCCATTCACAGATTAGGTTGATCTGGACCATCCGTTGCAAATCTGGAGGATCCGAGCTACCATAAGGTAGATCCTGACCCCTGATCAACATCCTCAAAAGTTGGCTCAAATCAGAGCAAGATCAGCCGTTGGATTCATCCAAATTAATCAGAACCGTCCAATGCTAAGTATTTAATCAGATTTTCCACAGCTTCAGCTCTTCGTCGCGTCCTTGCCGTAGTGGTTTTCTTCGTTTCGTCTTCGTTTCTTCTCGTTTTCTTCAGCAAGTTCTTCATCTGAAGGCGTGACCACCTCAATTCGAGCTCATTCTTGAGTGACAGCAAGGATTTGGATGGGGGATTAGCTTAATTTCGGTTTTAGCTGTAATCTCGTTTCTGCACTTTGTTCTGTTTCTGTAATTCGAATCAGATTGCTTAGTTTCAGTTTCTAATCGTTTTGCTTAAGTTAGGTTTATTTTCTGCAAGTAAATTAGCTAGGCATTTTGTTCAATGATCGATCGAATGTAATTTCAGTTTATTTTATATTTATTGCTTGCGTATCAGCTGTGCTATAAAACTGTTTTTGCGTGCCATTCTATTTCTGATTTTTACAGTTTCTTTTGAATCTAGTTTGTGCTTAGCTTAATTCCCTGCAATTTAAGCTCGCATTTAGTATGTTAATGCATTAGAGTTGAGCTTGATTTCCATTCAGTTCTGTTTCTGACTTTTAGCTTAGACCCTGCATATCAATTCTTGTGCCAACTTCATTTCTTCAGTTTAGTTGTTCATTCCTTCAATTCGATTTCCATATCAAAGAATGAAGTCATTGCTGTGATTCTAAGATGATTGTTCTGAATTCGTGTCTCAGATTTCAGTACAAGTGTTGTGTTACTTCCTTGTGTATCAATTTCCAATTCCTTGTGTTTTAGTGGTTGCGTATGATTTTATTTCTGCAATTCTTAATTCGTAGCTGCTGAATCTTGTACAAGTTTGACTGCAATTGAAGTCAGTTGCTTTGCATTGAGCTTGTTTCTGAAACATTGCATCTTGTTTCTGTATTTCTGAATGCCAGTCCTGCCAACAAGTTTCCAATTCTGCCATTCAGTTTTAATTTCTGAAATTTTCAGCTTTTGCAGTCTGAATTGTTGCATTCGAATTTCTGAGCTTGCAGTCTGAATTCTTGCATTTGAATTGCTGAATTCATGTCATTCTGAATTCTTGCCATTCAACTTCTGTAGTCTAAATCCATTTCTGGATTGTTGCCTTCAAATCTGAACTCTTCCTTGTATTCATGCATGACACTTCATTAAGAACTTGTGTCAAATGAGTTCATTAGCTTTATTCTGAATCGATTAGTTATATTTTTGTACTAGTATCAGTTTCTTTTGGCACATCAAATTATTACTTTGTATCAAGGTTGTTAAGTTGTGTGCACTTGGTATCAAGAGAAATCTTGGCACGACTTTTGTATCAGACCGGTTCTAGATTGCTTGCATTAGTCTGTTTTAAGTTTGAGTTTGTTGCCTCATTGCTTAGCATTTGTTTTACACTTGAAATTAGAATCAGCTTCCAAATTGATTAAGTGCTTTAATGGATTAAGTGGTCCCTTGGTCAAGCTTATTAATTGCCATCACTTTGTTTATTCATTGCATTCCCATTTTTATTTGCAACCCAAACCCAGATTTAAATTCGAAACCCAAAATTCACAAACGACACATAAACACGAGCGCGAATCAAACAAACATCAACTAGTCCCCAGGAAAAATACGACCTGTGGCCCCTTTACTACGTTTTCATATTTTGATTGCAAAAAGGGTTTCCAGCATTATTTATAAATTCTAAATTTGAGACCCACATTCGTGACAGTCTATTTTGGGTCGATCAAATTTTTGGCGCCGTTGCCGGGGAACAACTAGTTGATTTGTTTGATTTTTGCTTGTATGCTTTTAGACATATCATTGGGTTCTATTTTATTTTGCTTTATCTTTTATATACGGTTGCTGCCATTTTTCTTCCTTGTTTTGTGACAGAGCTGCAAGGTCAAAATGTGGTCACTAGAGTTCTAGAAAGAGATAAAAGAGGCATTGGTGGAGTTGAAATTGTTGGATCGATAGAGTCGATAGAGGGGGGGGGTGAATATCGACAAAAACTTTTCGGATAAAATATAAGAGAATGGGCAACGGAAATTAAAAACACAAAGTCAATGCGAACACCGGGATTTTTTACTTGGTTCGGAGCCTATGTCGACTCCTACTCCAAGGCCCACGATCGTTGATCGTTTACTTGGGGGCAATTCTATATGAGCGCAAAATCAGTTTACAGATGAATAGATTTATAAGTACAGCACAATAAACTTTTAAAAAAATTTCTTCTTTTACCGACGTCCGGTTGTAAGTTGACTTTCCAGTGCAGCAGGACATCGTTGCTCGAGTTGGGCAGTTTCCGGGACAGGGCGTGAGCACAGAAGAGCGTAGAAGCTTTGGAGCGAAGTTGATGTTCAAGGCTTGGGCGTTTGGGTGCTATTTATAGCCCCTAGGGCGCCCTGCCAGGTGTCACCCGATCCGCAATCAGCTCGGTCAAGCTTTATCCCACCTGAATAGGGATGAGGTTTGACCTCTGGGGTGCCTTGGTCGCTGAGGGCGCCCTGGTTGACCCGGTCTTCTCGGCTGGATAGAGTTGTTTGGCTTCGCGAAGCGCCTTGGCATCTGAGGGCGCCCTGGGCGCTCAGGGCGCCCTGGCTGCTGAGGGCGCCTTGGTTGCTGAGGGCGCCCTGCCCAATAAGCAGCCGAAACCCATGTTGCTTCACTTGGTTCTGGTTCACCTTGGGGGCGCCCTGGACACTCAGGGCGCCCTGCACAGCTGCTGCCTCACTCCTTTGAGGCTCTCTGAGTTGCAGACACACATTCCTTCGGTCCTGCATCCAGGGTTAGTCCAAAAACAAAATAAAGCAATTAATTATTATTTTATACAGCCTTAGCTGTCTTGGTTCTGACTTTGGTCTCCAAAATGGAGCCCTAGGTCGAACCGACGCCTACTGTTCCCTCGACGGGGAACGCGTCCTCACCTACTCCTCTCGGGAGAATTTACCTGTTGCCACCCGCTCCTTTGGTTGGACTTTTGCCTGACGGTCCTTTGTCAGGTCTTGTAAACTGGCAGTCCTTCGCCAGTTGCCTAGCAGTCCTTTGCTAGGGCTTGAGACTGGCAGTCCTTCGCCAGTGCCTAGCAGTCCTTTGCTAGGGCTTTTTACCCTGACATTCCTTCGCCAGGTGCCTAGCAGTCCTTCGCTAGGGCTTTTGACTCTGGCAGTCCTTCGCCAGTGCCTAGCAGTCCTTCGCTAGGGCTTTTCCTGCACACTAGATTAACTTGTTAGAAAACAAGACAGACTTAACTTTTGACCTATGTTGCCATTATCAAAACACATGTTTGACTTGGGTGCATTCTGCACCAACAATCTCCCCCTTTTTGATTTATGGCAACCCTAGTTCAAAAAGTTAAGTTAAGCAAAAACATGGAAAAAAGTTTTAACTTTTGTTCCCTCCCCCTGGAAGGAATCTCCCCCTAGATTTTTAAAACATTCATGGGGTTTTAAAAACGTTACTTGTACTTAAGTTTTAGGTACTTAGAAGTAACTTAAAAATACATAATAGAGTTTTCAGAGTACTTACGAAATGTTAAAGTCTCAAAAATGTTAGCTTAAGTAGGATATAACAAGCTTGAAACACTTTAGTACTTAACAGATTTGAAATACTTTAGCTTTAATGTAAAAATAATTTTGACAAGCTTAAGTAGAAACCTTTTGAAAGGCTAGAGTGCTTTGCAAAATTTGAAAGCTTTGAAAAGAATTTTGAAGCTAGAGTACTTTGCAAAATTTGAAAGCTTTAAACAAAAATTTTGAATCTAGAGTACCTAGCAAAATTTTGAAAACTTTTAAACAAACAATTTTGAAGCTAGAGTACTTAGCAAAATTTTGAAAGCTTTTAAACAAACAATTTTGAAGCTAGAGTACTTAGCAAAATTTTGAAAGCTTTTAAACAAACAATAAACTTTTAAACAAACAATTTTGAAGCTAGAGTACTTAGCAAAATTTTGAAAGCTTTTAAACAAACAATTTTGAAGCTAGAGTACTTAGCAAAATTTTGAAAGCTTTTAAACAAACAATTTTGAAGCTAGAGTACTTAGCAAAATTTTGAAAGCTTAAGTAGAAGTTTCGAAAAGCTTAAGTATTTTTGAAAGCTTAAGTAGAAGTTTTGAAAGCTTAAGTAGAAGTTTTGAAAAGCTTTAAGTATTTTTGAAGGCTTAAGTAGAGGTTTTGAAAGCTTAAGTAGAAGTTTTGAATTTTTGAATAAAGGATAGAGTTAAGAAAATTTTGAAAAGAAAAATTTTACTCTCTCCTTTCCTATCTCTCCCCCTTTGCCATATATCAAAACAATTAAATACAGCATAAATAAGGAAATAAAATTTTTGCTATACTGAATCAATCCATACTTAAATTTATACTAAATCAATCAATTCTTTGTAGGGGCCTGTCTAACCCAATTAGCTACTTACTAACTGTTATAAACAGTAGTTTTTGCTAGGGTTAGTCAAGTTAAGTGTTTTTGTTCAAGTTAGATTTTCTAAACTTGACACTTAACTTGATTGCTGTATAAGTTGTATTTAGTGCCCCAATTATTGCAGATGCACTGACTTAAAGCATCTTGAATTGAGGCAAAGACCTAAGCATCTCAACCCTTTCTAGGTTATCAATCATAAGTACCCTTAGGTGCTTGTGAGATGCTGGCTTCTAAGTCTATAGGTGCATGCAGTTCTAGGGTTAAAGCCTAGGCTAAGTCCATTTTTGAAAAAAATCCCTAGTTTTGAAGGGGGTAGTTTTAAAATAAAACTAAGTCGAAAGGATTGTTAAATTTGATTTTTGAAAAAAAACTAAGTTGAAAATGAAAACTGATTTTGAAATTTAAATAAAATAGTTTTTCAAAATTCTAATTTTAGAAAACTTATTTTTGAAATCAAGTAGAGTAAAATGCAACTGAGTTAAACTATTCTACTGAACACAATCCTAACTGCCTTCTTAGTGAACTGAACTCAGATTCAGGTAAGGGTTTTGTGAATATATCAGCTAGGTTGGATTTGGAGTCAATATACTTGAGTACTATTTCACCCCTGGTTACATGGTCTCTTACAAAATGATGTTTGACTTCTATATGTTTGGTTCTGGAGTGTTGGATTGGATTCTTAGTTAAATTAATTGAACTTATGTTGTCAATAAATATTTGAGTTTGGGTGTAATTGAGCTGAAAGTCCTTGAGTGTGTGCATCATCCATAACAGTTGAGCCACACATTCTCCTAATGCCACATACTCAGCTTCAGTTGTGGATAGAACTACACAGTGTTGTTTTCTGCTGCACTAACTAACTAGACTCTGACCTAACAGTTGGCAGCTTCCACTTGTGCTCTTTCTATCTAACTTACAGCCTGCATAGTCAGAATCTGTGTATCCTGTTAAGTCAAAAGTTGAAGTTCTAGGATACCAAATCCCTACATTTAGGGTGCCCTTTACATATCTTAAAATTCTTTTTAGGGCTGCTAAGTGCGTTTCCTTAGCACAAGTTTGGTATCTAGCACACATCCCTACAGCAAAAAGAATATCAGGTCTGCTGGCTGTAAGGTACAGTAGGCTACCTATCATACTCCTATAGAGTTTAGGATCCACTGGTTTACCATCAGGGTCACTATCTATTTTTACATTAGTGGCCATGGGGGTACTTATGCTTTTAGAGTTATCCATTTTAAATTTCCTTATTAATTCTTTAGCATATTTGAATTGATGAACATAGTTACCATCCCTAGTTTGTTTGATTTGTAGTCCTAGAAAAAATGTAAGCTCACCAACTAAGCTCATTTCAAATTCATTTTCCATTATTTTGACAAATTCTTTTAGAAAGTTGGTGTTGGTGGATCCAAAGATTATGTCATCTACGTAAATTTGGGCAATAAATATATCTTTTCCTAGGGTTTTAATGAATAAGGTTGAGTCAATTTGGCATTGTTTAAATTCTTTAGTAGTTAAGTAAGTTGATAGTCTTTCATACCAAGCCCTAGGTGCTTGTTTTAATCCATATAGGGCTTTAGTTAGTTTATAGACGTGGTTAGGTTTGTCTAAGTCCTCAAACCCGGGGGGTTGCCCTACATAAACTTCTTCTTTAATAAATCCATTTAAAAAGGATGACTTTACATCTATTTGATATAACTTGAATCCTTTATGGGATGCAAAGGCCAATAACATTCTAATGGACTCAAGTCTAGCTACTGGGGCATATGTTTCATCATAGTCTAGTCCCTCTACTTGGCTGAATCCCTTAGCTACTAAGCGGACTTTATTTCTGACTATTTCTCCTTGATCATTTAGTTTGTTCCTAAAGACCCATTTAGTATCTATAATGGATTTACCTTCAGGTTTAGGCACTAGTTCCCAGACTTGGTTCCTCTCAAATTGGGCTAATTCTTCTTGCATAGCTATGATCCAATCAGGGTCAGGTAGGGCTTCATCTATAGTTTTGGGTTCTATTTTTGATATCATAGCTATTTGACTAAGGTTTCTATAGGAGGACCTAGTCCTGACTCCTAGAGTTGGATCACCCACAATTTGATCAGTTGGGTGACTAAGTCTGGGTTTCTTTGTTCTTCTAGTGCTTGGTTCAGCCTCAGGTCCGGCTGGTCGGTTTGGTTCACTATTTGTTTCGACTGGTTGATTTGTTGGTTCGATTCTTGGCTCGGTTGATTCATTAGTTGGTTCAATAGTTAGTTCGTTTAAGGATTCAATTAGTTGTTCATTTTCTTGGTCAGAGTTTGTTGAAATTGGTTTTGAATTATTAGAATTTGAATTGATTTCTTCATCAAAAATTAAGTTGGTTGTTTTTTCAATTTTCTTAGTTTGTTTGTTGTAAACTCTATAGGCTCTACTTGTGGTTGAATACCCTAGGAAGATACCTGGGTTTGACTTGGATTGAAATTTTCCTAGATAGTCTTTGGTGTTTAGGATATGGACTTTGCACCCAAAGACCCTTAGGTAATGTAAATTTGGTAGTCTATGATAGTATAATTCATAGGGGGTTTTGTTGTGTCGTTTGTTAATTAACACCCTATTTTGGATATAACAGGCTGTACTAATTGCTTCTGCCCAAAATTGGTTTGCTAGATTAAATTTGTTGAGCATAGCCCTAGCAGCTTCTTGTAAGGTTCTATTCCTTCGCTCAACTATCCCATTTTGTTGGGGGGTTCTAGGACATGAAAATTCATGTAAATACCCATTTATTTTACAGAATTCTTCGAATCGTTGATTCTCAAATTCTCCCCCGTGATCACTCCTAAGTCTTTTTATTTTAGTGTCGTTTTGATTTTCAATCAGTTTACAGAATTCATTGAATAGGTTTAGGGTTACATCTTTGGTTTTTAGGAACCTAACCCAGGTAAACCTAGAGTAATCATCAACTATTACTAAGCAGTATCGGTTTCCGCTTAATGACTTGGCTCCATGTGAATCAAATAGGTCCAGGTGCAGGAGCTCAAGTGTGGTTTGAGTTAAGTTAGACTGAATTAGTTTATGATTGGATTTGGTTTGCTTACCTTGATTGCATGATTCACATATTAGGTTTTCATTATTTTTGATGTTGGGGATACCTTTGATTAAGCCAAGTTGGGTAATTTTTGAGATAGTTCTCAAATTGGTATGTCCTAATCTCCTATGCCAGAGGTTTGATTGTTCTAATTGTGTTAACATACATTTGGGTATAATAGGAAGATTTATAGTGTATACATTATTTTTCCTAGTGCCTTTAAGTATGATTTCTGAGTCTTGTTCATTTCTAATTAGGCAGTTGGAACTGTTGAAAGTAACTCTATAACCAGTATCACATAACTGACTTATGCTAAGCAAGTTAAAATTAAAGTTTTCAACCAATAGAACTTTCTTAATAATAAAGTCAGATTTAAGCTCAATGTTACCTGACCCAATTACCTTGAGTGTGGCATTATTGCCAAATGCCACTGAGCCTAGGTTTTTGAGTTTGAGCTTGGTGAACTTCAATTTGTCTCCAGTCATGTGTCTGGAGCAACCGCTATCCAACATCCATTGGTCCAAATCTTTATGTTCCTACGCATAAAGAATTTTCTTGATTTGGATCCAATTAGAATCAGGAATAGCTTAAATTGAGTTTCACTGCCTAGTCTGTCCCACCCAAATCTAGGGTTTTCAATCACGTTAACCTTATAGGTTTTGTGAGACAGGTTTTGATAGTTTTGAAAATTTTGATTTAATTTTGAAGGATTATTGAATTTTGAAAACTTAATTAATTAATTTTGAAATTTTTGAAAAGATGTTTAAGTCTATACTTAGCTGAAATTTTGTGTTAGATTCGAATTTGACAAAAATTAATTTGAATTTGAATTTCAAAAATTGGCTTCCAGGTCTTGGCGAGGCACTAGGCCTTCTTTGGCCGAAGCCTTATAGGATCATCCACCCTTTCCTTGACAAAGCCTTTTAATGAAATTTCATTTTCAAAATTATTTTTTGAAAAATTTCTGGTCTAACTAGTTTTAGTTTTGGATCGGTAGCTTCGGCTAGTTCCGCCAAATTGGCTTCCCTAACGTACTATCATCTCACCTCCACCCAATACTATGTTGTCAAATTTCAGTCAAGTTTGTTTGGTCCTTAAGCTAGCCTAAGTCTAAGCATGGTATATTGTAGAAATTAAGTAAACAGGCAAACAATCAAGCAATTTAAGTCAATAATAACAAGTTTATCTAATAATGAAAATAGTTTTCAGTTTGGCTCCCCCTGGACTAAAGCCACGGTGATGGTTAGGCACGATGTGAATCTTGTCCTTGGGGATCCAATACTGATTTGATCCAGTAGGTTGGTTCAGGCACAGTTTAGGTACCCATGCCTGAATTTTTCTTCTGGACTGATTCAGTACAGTCAGGTATGATCTTTGTCGGGATTTGGTTCGGTAGCCAAGTCCGGATCGATTTAGAACTGATTTCTGTTTTCCAAGGATCATGTCAAGACCCTTGGAACCAGATGTAAATCGTTCTAAAGCTGTTCTAAATTCCTTAACTTGAGTTTTCAGGGAGGAGTTCTCCTTTTCAAGTTTTTCAACTTGAATAGAAGTTCCTTCCTGAACCTTCTCGGTTAAGGGTTTAGAGTCAGCTCCCTCTTTCAGGAGTTTTACTTCCTGTCGGAGGGTTTCGACCCGGAGTTTGGCTTTTGCCAAATCTCGAGAAAGAAAAGAAATCAATTCAGTTAACTGTAATCTATTAAAACCAGTTACCTTAATTTCTCCGTCTTCTGTGAAGGTCATCTCGCCGTCCTCTTGTTCTGATTCTGATTCTGTCTCGACTTTATCTGAGGCAGTTAGAGCTAGGAGGTTGGACTGGGGTGCCTCTTCTTCTTCTTCTTCTTCTGAGGAAGACTCGTCCCAGGTTGCTTGCAGTGCCTTCTTTTTTCTTGGCGTTTTAGTCTCCTTTAGATTAGGGCACTCTGACTTGTAGTGGCCCTTTTTCTTGCACTCATAGCAGGTCACATTGGGCTTGGTTGCTGGTTCAGTTGGTTCGTCCTTTCTTCGGCCGATTTTTCGTTTGTTGGTTCGGTTCTTCAGCTCCTTGTAGTAGTTTCGAGCGAGCCGGACCAGCTTGGTTTGATCTCTATCTTCTTCTTTTGAATCTGAGTCTGAGTTAGATTCGGTTTCAGGTTCAGGCTTCTTCTTCGTTGTTCTTCCAGTCTTGCCTGCAAGAAAAGCAATACCTTTCTCAACTATATTGGTGTTAGTTTGTTCGTGCAGTTCTAGTTCAGAAAATAATTCATCTAGTTTTATTTTAGAAAGATCTCTAGAGACCTTGTATGCATCTACCATAGATGCCCACAAGGTGTTTCTAGGGAAGGCGTTTAGAGCATACTTTATTAGGTCACGGTTTTCAACCTTGTGACCTATTGTATGAAGACCGTTCATTACCTCTTGGATCCGTGCGTGGAGTTGGGCTGCTGATTCGTTGTCCGCCATCTTGATAGTGTATAATTTGTTTAGTAGCAGATCCCGCTTGCTGATCCGATTATCCGAAGTCCCTTCGTGCAGCTCGATCAGTTTTGTCCATAGCTCTTTTGCACTATTGAAGGGGCCCACGCGGTTCAACTCTTCCTTTGTCAGCCCGCATTGTAGGGTTTGTGTCGCTTTTGCGTCGGCTTCTCTTTTGCGTTTAAGGGAGTTGTCCCATTCGGAGTAGTTCTGAGGAAGTCCATCAGCGTTTCGGGGGATCTCCAGACCGGACTGGATAATGATCCACATATCCACCTGAGTTTTCATGTGGACCTCCATGCGGCTTTTCCAGTAGGAAAAGTCTTCTCCACTGAAGAGTGGAGGTCTTGCCGTGCTGAATCCCTCTTGCATGGCCATTTAGACTGAAAAAGAAAGCTAAAAAGAAATTTGCCAAGACTTGGTCTTGGATTAGCAGTGCTGGATAAATTAAAGACAAGGGGTGTTGCACCAACCTTGACAAAAAAAAACGAATGAAATTTTTATCGAAAAATTCGTAAGATAAAGAAAATAAGATGATAAAGAAAAATCCGAAAAAAAATTTCAAACTGGTGGTTGCACCAGGTTTGAACAACCCCGCTTTGATACCACTTGTTAGATTGATAGAGTCGATAGAGGGGGGGGGTGAATATCGACAAAAACTTTTCGGATAAAATATAAGAGAATGGGCAGCGGAAATTAAAAACACAAAGTCAATGCGAACACCGGGATTTTTTACTTGGTTCGGAGCCTAGGTCGACTCCTACTCCAAGGCCCACGATCGTTGATCGTTTACTTGGGGGCAATTCTATATGAGCGCAAAATCAGTTTACAGATGAATAGATTTATAAGTACAGCACAATAAACTTTTAAAAAAATCTCTTCTTTTATCGACGTCTGGTTGTAAGTTGACTTTCCAGTGCAGCAGGACGTCGTTGCTCGAGTTGGGCAGTTTCCGGGACAGGGCGTGAGCACAGAAGAGCGTAGAAGCTTTGGAGCGAAGTTGATGTTCAAGGCTTGGACGTTTGGGTGCTATTTATAGCCCCTAGGGCGCCCTGGACGTCGGGGGCGCCCTGCCAGGTGTCACCCGATCCGCAATCAGCTCGGTCAAGCTTTATCCCACCTGAATAGGGATGAGGTTTGACCTCTGGGGCGCCCTGGTCGCTGAGGGCGCCCTGGTTGACCCGGTCTTCTCGGCTGGATAGAGTTGTTTGGCTTCGCGAAGCGCCCTGGCATCTGAGGGCGCCCTGGGCGCTCAGGGCGCCCTGGCTGCTGAGGGCGCCTTGGCTGCTGAGGGCGCCCTGCCCAATAAGCAGCCGAAGCCCATGTTGCTTCACTTGGTTCTGGTTCACCTTGGGGGCGCCCTGGACACTCAGGGCGCCCTGCTCAGCTGCTGCCTCACTCCTTTGAGGCTCTCTGAGTTGCAGACACACATTCCTTCGGTCCTGCATCCCGGGTTAGTCCAAAAACAAAATAAAGCAATTAATTATTATTTTATACAGCCTTAGCTGTCTTGGTTCTGACTTTGGTCTCCAAAATGGAGCCCTAGGTCGAACCGACGCCTACTGTTCCCTCGACGGGGAACGCGTCCTCACCTACTCCTCTCGGGAGAATTTACCTGTTGCCACCCGCTCCTTTGGTTGGACTTTTGCCTGACGGTCCTTTGTTAGGTCTTGTAAACTGGCAGTCCTTCGCCAGTTGCCTAGCAGTCCTTTGCTAGGGCTTGAGACTGGCAGTCCTTCGCCAGTGCCTAGCAGTCCTTTGCTAGGGCTTTTTACCTTGGCATTCCTTCGCCAGGTGCCTAGCAGTCCTTCGCTAGGGCTTTTGACTCTGGCAGTCCTTCGCCAGTGCCTAGCAGTCCTTCGCTAGGGCTTTTCCTGCACACTAGATTAACTTGTTAGAAAACAAGACAGACTTAACTTTTGACTTATGTTGCCATTATCAAATCACAGGTTTGACTTGGGTGCATTCTGCACCAACAGAAATGTCAGTGTAAGGTGTTGGAATACCAACAAAAACATAAAGCTCAGTCAGCTACTCACCAGAGGCCGATTCAACCAAAATTTCAGCAAACTCAACACCAATTTCAGCCACCTCAGCCCTTTTCAGAATTTCAGCCTTTCCAGCAATTTCAGCAGCCACCACAGTAAGATTTCCAACAGCCCTACTCAAATTTCCAACAAATTCAGAATGGGCAGCCCCAATTTTCAGTTTTTGAGCAACCAAATCAGATTTGTCAGCCTCAATTTCAGCAACTACAACAATTCCAGCCACCATAACAATTCCAACAATTTCAGCAAGAATTTCAGCATTTTAACCAAAATTTTCAGCAGTCTTTTGCAAGTTTTCAGCATGAAAATAATCAATTTCAACCTCAATTCCAGCCATATCAACAAGGGCAGCAAGATTGTCAATCGTTCCAAACATTTCCACCTCAAAACCAACCATTTTTCCAGCCCTCACAGCCCATTAATCAGAATTTCCAGCAACAAAACCAGAATTTTCAGCCCACTCAATTTGAGTTTTTACCACCACAATGTCAACCTCAGATCCAAGAATTCCAGGGATACAATTTTCAGCAATCTCCACCAAGTTGGGAGCCAAATTTTCAGCAATTTAATCAGCCTATTCAACCATTTTATCAGCCCCTACAGTCTCAATTTCAGAATGTACAGCCTACTCTTGGTCTTCAGCAGCCTTATGTTCCATTTCAAGACCAACAGGGGTTCCACACTAACCAAGGAGGCTTTGAGAATCCTGATTGGAGTGAAGCTCAACAACAAAGGATGATGGAGATGTGTCAACAAATTTTACTACAACAGCAAAATTTTCAACAACAACAAGAGCAAATTTCTCAACAACAACAACAACGCCTTGCAAAATTGGTTGATCAATGGAATCAGATAAAAGCCCAAGAATCAGGATAATTATTTTCTCAAGCTGCTTTTAATTCTGAGAGCCCCGGAGTTGGTTTTATATCAGTTCAAGGTGACCCTAGTGCATGGCCAAGTCCTTCTTCAAGTGATCTTAGAATTTTGGTGGAAGAAGAAGATGAAGAAATCATCAAACATAGGGCACCTACAGCATGCTTCCCTCCGGAGATTCCTATTCAAAATCCATTTCCAAAATTTTCAGCTCCAGAAGAAGAAACTGAAGCTCCACAGGACCATTCTAGACTCTTATTTTGTGATGATAGCATTATTGATGGTCCTAATTTTTCTGATATTGTTGTTGCAGATATTGCAGAAGAAGAATGCATAGGAGAAGATTCCATAGGTGTAGGGGATTGCACTAAGCCCCAGGGACCACCACAAGTTACTGGTACATTAGAAGATTCAGAAGATGAACGAGAAAGTGTAGGGACTTGCATGGTGGAAGCAAGCACCCAAGGATCACCTAGTTTAGTTGAGTGTCACCCAGAGCTTGAGGCTGAAGAGGAGCATGTACTTGATCAGGAGGAGGCCATGGATACATCTACTCTTGTAGAACCTTCAGGTATTCTCCAGCACGCTCAGGTAAGTATTTATCCTCTTTGTTCAGAAAATTGCAGCGAGGTACCTAGTGCTGACTTTATTGATTCTGATGAGTTTATTGATATACCTTGTGTAGAAACTGCTTGTGCAAATCCAATAGAGGAACCAAACATTGATTTCATTGATCGTACTGCATTACTTGATACATCTCTTGCTATGGATTGCGAAATAATTTTAGAGGTACCTATAATTGATGTTATTTGTTATAATGAATCTCTTGATATATCTTTTGTGGATATGAATAGTGAAAATTTTTTAGAAGTGTCTGAAATTGATGTTATTTATTTTGATGAATCTCTTGCTATATCTTATGCTGAGGTTGAATGTGAGAAACTTATGGAGATATCTGAGATTGATTTGATTGGCTGTGACACACTGCTTGATACACCCTGGATGGAAAATAATTGTGAAATTTCTATTGATGTGCCAAAAATTGATTCCTTTATTTGTGTTGAGTTTCTTGATATACCTTTGGAGGATATTACTTATGAAAAATTCATTGAGATACCAGAATTTGATTTAATTGGACATGATGCAGTTTTGGATACATTTCATGCAGAGACTGATATTATTTTAATTCTTTCTAACCCTGCACGCTTGAGAGAGGTATTACATTGTTTTGCAGGGTCCAGAAGACTTCAGGAGTGGGTGCTCGAACTGAACAGACTTCAACCTCCTGGAAGGAGTTCTGAAGGGCATAAAGAAGGAGGAGAAGATCTTACTTTAATCCATAGCCCTCAATTCCTTCAATGGATTCTGAACCTAAATCGCCTGCGGCCACCTGAGCATGTTTCTGCAAAGTTTAAGTGTGGGGGAGTCCAAATTCTCTCAGCCACTCATACCCCTCCACTACCACGATGGAGGCTGCTTCTTGATAGACTCCGTCCACCAGAATAAAGGGGAGTTTATTTTTTCTTGCATTTTCTTTTATCGTATTTTTCACTTTTATGTTTTCTAAGAAGTAGAACTTTCTTTTAAAATGCGTTTTTGCTAATAAATGCGTGAGTAGAGTAAATTGAATAAATAGACATTGTAAATACCATGTCTTTCTTTTTAGCACCTTTTCTTGCATGACTAGGAATAAATGTATCCCTTAGGTTATCTCCATAGTATTTTAGAACCTTTTGAAAATAAATTAAATTTGATTGTTAAAACTTAGGGTTTGAGCTAATGGATGAAATCTTGGATGCTTGAGTACTACTTGGTTTTAGATTCTTAATTGATGACTTGAGATGAATTATTTTTGCCTAGTGAGAATTAGCCTTATCTTTGTGACACACATATGTTATTGTGCTCTAGAACTTGCTTAGGTTCTTTCAAAACCATATTTCAATGATTGGATCACATCTATAGAGGCTAATCACTTTAATTACCTTTCCATATCAATTTTGGCAAAAATCATGTTCATTCCATTTTTCTTTACTTATTTCCTACTCTTACCCTCACTTTTCTATGGACTTGTTGTTTGAAATGTTTCTTGATGTTATTTTGCCCGAGACGGACAAAGGATTAAGTGTGGGGGAGTGATTAGTGATTTGGAATCAATTTTTTTATCAAGGAAGCACTTCATTTGAAAAAGAAAAAAAAAATTGGATGTTTGTAGCACAAATGACTTGGATTAAAAATTGGGAAGTAGGAATTATGGAAGCTTAAATTGGCAAAACTTTGCTAAAGTTTGGATTGAAGTTGTAAGCTTGAATTGTAGCAGAAAATTTGTGCAGAATTGAGGAACCAAAGTGGAAACAAGTGAAAGAAAAGAAAATCTGTGCAAAGGAAAAATCAGAAATGTTGTGCCAAAGTGAACATAATGCTATGAAATTGTTTCGGCCACTCTTCTAGGAGCTGAGTTGCAGCTATATATTTCTGAAATCAGTGCAGGGATTGTTGGAATTTGAAGAAAAAGAAAAAAAAATAGTTTGTATCAACTTGGAATTGAGTGTGCCATGGATGAAACTTGAATTTGTTGAGCTGAAATTCTCAAGTGAATCATGTGAACTTTCCACTGTTATTCGAGGCTCATTGTTGTGAGAAATCAGAGATAGCAAGGTCTAATTCATATGGTGTGAAACTGAAATATGAAACATAGGAAAAAAAACAGTTTGGAATGAATTCTCCACTACTAGCTGAGTTACTGCTGATAATAAACCAGGAAATTGCAAGGATGAAGAGCCTGACAATTATAGATTCTTAGAAGGGATTGCGTGGCTGCTGAATCTATTGATGAACTGCTATAAATTCGCAAGGAAGAAAAATCAGTGTGGATGGAATCAAAACAGGAATTGAAGCATTTAAATCTGCCATTTCCATTTGATGCAACCTGCTGTCACGAATTAGATTGGAATGCGGAGTTGTAAAAATGAGTAGATATTCAGCTGAAACCAAATCTGAAGCTAGCAGCTGACTTGAAAAAGAAAAAAAAATAGGAAAAAACAATTTGAAAAAAAAACAAAGGAACAAAGTTGGCACACAATGAGTTGTTGGCACCATGAAATCAGTGGAGATATTCTTATCCGAATCAGAGTTTTGATCCATCATCATTCTGATGCTACTAGAGAAAGAAAGAAAGAGGAAAAAAATTAGAAAACAAAACAAAAATCAAGATTGGCACGCAAGAGAACAACTTGGCACAAGGAAATCAAGGAAGGGTTTTTCATCCAAATTAAAGGAATTTATTCAAATTGGACTTTACCACACTTTTGATATCACTAGAGGACTGAAAGATGGGGCAAAGCACATTGGAAACATCCTTGAGCATTCAAGTCTCCCATTTTATCAATTTTTCCATTTTCTTGGCTTTTACTCCATTTCTTACCATTTTCCATGTTTTCATTTGTTTTTATAGTTGTTGATCCTAATCATGAATAATGGTGGAGAGTAGATAATAAGCAAGCCTATGGTAGTGCAAGAAGCATGTGTTTGAGTGAGCTCCACTTCCATCATCAACTTAGAACTTAAGGAGAGAGCCACCAAAATTTTCCTTGAAAGGCTAGTGATTTAAATTCATCTCAATGACTCATGATGGATGAAAAGGCTAAGTTGTTGATTTAAGGACAAGATACTAATCCATAGAGCTTAGATTTATGAGAATTGACAACCTTAGGTAATTTCTTTTCATTTGTTTCTAATTATGCTTAAGAAAATCTAGGGGATACATACTTAGTGGTTTCGCGAGACGCTCAAGGTTAAGTGTGGGGGAGTTGCTAGATACTATTTTGTTGATTATTTTAATTGCTAAAATCCATGTTTGACATATGTTTTTATTGCTTAATTGTGAAATTGCCCTAGGTTTTAGGATTTCCTCTTAATTTGGACTTAATTGCAAATTTGCATATTTTTTGGATTATTTGGCCACTAATTTTCTGATATATTTTTGTAGGCATGAAAGGATCCTGGACCTAGGGCATACTGGGTCAAACTTGAGTCGGAAGTTACCCGGATCGAGTTATCAAGCTTCGGATTAATCTGGGTCGTCCGATTCAAAAGCGGCTAGATCTGAGCCATCCGGGACAATCTGAAGCAATCCGAGGTAGGGTTAAGGTTGATCAAGCACTCTGATCAAGATCTGAAGGTTTCATCCCAATCAGAGATCATCCAACCGTTGGATCAAGCTCGGAGGGCTCTAGATCGTCCATTCACAGATTAGGTTGATCTGGACCATCCGTTGCAAATCTGGAGGATCCGAGCTACCACAAGGCAGATCCTGACCCCTGATCAACATCCTCAAAAGTTGGCTCAAATCAGAGCAAGATCAGCCATTGGATTCATCCAAATTAATCAGAACCGTCCAATGCTAAGTATTTAATCATATTTTCCACAGCTTCAGCTCTTCGTCACGTCCTCGCCGCAGTGGTTTTCTTCGTTTCCTCTTCGTTTCTTCTCGTTTTTTCAGCAAGTTCTTCATCTGAAGGCGTGACCACCTCAATTCGAGCTCATTCTTGAGTGACAGCAAGGATTTGGATTGGGGATTAGCTTAATTTCGGTTTTAGCTGTAATCTCGTTTCTGCACTTTGTTCTGTTTCTGTAATTCGAATCAGATTGCTTAGTTTCAGTTTCTAATCGTTTTGCTTAAGTTAGGTTTATTTTCTGCAAGTAAATTAGCTAGGCATTTTGTTCAGTGATCGATCGAATGTAATTTCAGTTTATTTTATATTTATTGCTTGCGTATCAGCTGTGCTGTAAAACTGTTTTTGCGTGCCATTCTATTTCTGATTTTTACAGTTTCTTTTGAATCTAGTTTGTGCTTAGCTTAATTCCCTGCAATTTAAGCTCGCATTTAGTATGTTAATGCATTAGAGTTGAGCTTGATTTCCATTCAGTTCTGTTTCTGACTTTTAGCTTAGACCCTGCGTATCAATTCTTGTGCCAACTTCATTTCTGTAGTTTAGTTGTTCATTCCTTCAATTCGATTTCCATATCAGAGAATGAAGTCATTGCTGCGATTCTAAGCTGATTGTTCTGAATTCGTGTCTCAGATTTCAGTACAAGTGTTGTGTTACTTCCTTGTGTATCAATTTCCAATTCCTTGTGTTTTAGTGGCTGTGTATGATTTTATTTCTGCAATTCTTAATTCGTAGCTGCTGAATCTTGTACCAGTTTGACTGCAATTGAAGTCAGTTGCTTTGCATTGAGCTTGTTTCTGAAACATTGCATCTTGTTACTGTATTTCTGAATGCCAGTCCTGCCAACAAGTTTCCAATTCTGCCATTCAGTTTTAATTTCTGAAATTGTCAGCTTTTGCAGTCTGAATTGTTGCATTTGAATTTCTGAGCTTGCAGTCTGAATTCTTGCATTTGAATTGCTGAATTCATGTCATTCTGAATTCTTGCCATTCAGCTTCTGTAGTCTAAATCCATTTCTGGATTGTTGCCTTCAAATCTGAACTCTTCCTTGTGTTCATGCATGACACTTCATTAAGAACTTGTGTCAAATGAGTTGATTAGCTTTATTCTGAATCGTTCAGTTATATTTTTGCACTAGTATCAGTTTCTTTTGGCACATCAAATTATTACTTTGTATCAAGGTTGTTAAGTTGTGTGCACTTGGTATCAAGAGAAATCTTGGCATGGCTTTTGTATCAGACCGGTTCTAGATTGCTTGCATTAGTCTGTTTTAAGTTTGAGTTTGTTGCCTCATGGCTTAGCATTTGTTTTACACTTGAAATCAGAATCAACTTCCAAATTGATTAAGTGCTTTAATGGATTAAGTGGTCTCTTGGTCAAGCTTATTAATTGTCATCACTTTGTTTATTCATTGCATTCGCATTTTTATTTGCAACCCAAACCCAGATTTACATTCGAAACCCAAAATTCACAAACGACACATAAACACGAGCGCTAATCAATCAAACATCAACTAGTCCCCAGGAAAATACGACCTGTGACCCCTTTACTACGTTTTCATATTTTGATTGCAAAAAGGGTTTCCAGCATTATTTATAAATTCTAAATTTGAGACCCACATTCGTGACAGTCTATTTTGGGTCGATCACATCTCCCTTGTACGGCGAACAATATGGGGCAATAATGCATATATCTCACCATAAAAGCTTAGCCACATGCGGCTAGCATCACATATATAGAAGTAAACACAACCACTCAGTTTATATTGGAATAAAGGATAATGGGTGGCTCAGCCACCATAAACATAAAATGAAACTACAATCCAAAAGAGAACTCAAATGTCTCTAATAACGACAAAATCCAATAACGAATAAAATACGACTTTACCAAGTACTGAAAACAACACAACTAAACCAAATACGGAAAAATAACTAACTCTGGGAACTGGCAACTAGATCCTCTCCTAGCTCCAAGTAATATGCAACTACCTACTATCTGAAAGAAAAAGGGAAGCAGGGGTGGTGAGTCCAGGCGGACTCTACGAGTATATGAGTAGACAATAAGCATGGCATAATAAAGGTACAATAAGTAGAGAACCAACAAGGTACAGTCCATAAGGAACATAAGATTTCCTAAACATGCATAACATATATAAAACAACAAGATATAAAACCGAATAACAACTAAACAGGCGTAAAATAACGCATCAACAATAAAACTAGGATATAGATGCATGTCAATCATGTGCAACAACCATAATCATATAAGTGCATCAAACACAAGCAAATGCATAAAAAAAATACGTATGCATACGATGCAATGACATGTGTCACCCCTGACGCCAGTCAAGCCGTCAACACATCCCATCTGTGTGACCGAGTGAGTAGGGCTGTGACAACTGTACCACTCCAACAACAAATACCACAGAAGATGTGGTTAAGTGGACAGGATGTTGGGGAGTCCACACTCCAGACCCCGGTACATCGGAGGAGCTATCACAGCTACAATATCCCTCGAAAAATAACGATGAGGGTGAGCCACCAACGACTCTAATATCCCTCTAAAACAACGGTGAGGGTGTCACTATTTGGTATAACAGGACAAGCGCTCGCACTCTAACAACTACTATGACAACAAGTGGTTGAGTGCATCGAGCAATAATATGACTAACGACGACTTAACTAAATGTAAGCCCAACAGTCGTTAGTATGCAACGTACAAGTATGGTGCATGCTATACGATGCACGAACAACCGGAGAAACAACGATGCAATAAAATCCAACGAGTATACGATGCATCAATACAACCAACCAGAAATCGGAAACCAACGATTATGCACCTACACTACTAGGTAGGATATCTCTAATGTCAAATAAACCTAATTATGTTCAATGGACTTCTAAGTACTCGCGTACAAGCGGTACTTTACAGAACAGAAAACCAATAGTGGAGTGTACAGTTACAAATTCAGAATACTCGAAGATCAACGAAGAGTAAGTATCAACGGCGATGTTAAAATAACAAACAACTAGAACAAGGTCAAGCAACCTACTAGACATAAGATAGTCATGCTTAAAGGTAAACGAAACTACTCGAGTACAAAGGAGAAGTACCCGCCTTTTAATTGTAGAACGTGACCGAAATAACCTCTTCACGATCAACCGAACGAGTCCAAAGTCAAGGTCCTGTGTTAATACATAAGTTTAACTAATTATAAAAATTAAATAAATTAGTTAAACTATATATAAACAAAATGTATCTATCTTTTACAATTGATTAAACTACCCCACAAAATACTAGATACAATTAGGACAAGTCTTAATTAATATACATCAATTAGTCCCCGATTTAACCCATCATGTAATCCTAACAAATCAACAACATATATTTAACCTTCAAGAATCCCAATTGATTTCTTACCCCAATTATTAACTTAATTAAACCAATTTAATTAACTCCTAATATCATTTGTTTTAAAACAGATTTGCTACAAGGAATTGAAAAACCCCAATTACTTTCCAATTCCCATACAAGAATCCCAAATAGCAATCCTTACCTGATGATCGCCGGCCAACACTTCCATTGAATCTGTGGAAAATTGGGTCAGAAGAGGAAACAACATTTCACCCCTCAAGACCTAAGGTATTCACTCCCCCAAACCCTAGATCACCAGAGATGCCCAAGAACAGCCACATTTAGAAAGGATCAAATCCAAACTGGCAACAATTTCAGGGAACGAAAAAGTGGAAGCAAACAATAAAACAACCCAACTCCCTCAGGCGAGCCAACATCTAACAGTAGACTTACCAAACGATCCGATCGCCGGAGAAGATGTTCGGCCTGGAGAAAGAGGTTGCGGTGAAGAGGAACGATGGTGGCTGCGATCGGGAAACAAGAAGAGGCCTTCGTGTGCGTTGCTAGAGCTCGGAGACGGCGCTCCCGTGGCCTGCTCCGCGTGCTCGAAGTGGGTGGCGTCGGCTAGGGCTCGGCGACGTCGGGCAGAGAAAAGAAATCGAGGAGAGGGTGGCCTCGGGCGAAAAGGAACGGCGAAAAACCGAATCGGGAGATGAACTGCTTGCGGGGAGAGTTTTAGGGCTTTTATAACTGTTTTGACATTTTGCAAATAAACCCTCCAAGTTCAGTAAATTTCAACTAGGTCCCTACTTTGCAAAAAGGCCCCCCCTAAAGTTTGGTATTTAATAGAGGGGGCTACGGCAAGGTGACCCCTTGTCTCCACTCCTTTTTAGATTATGTATAGAGGTGCTATCAAGAAGGTTGAAGATCATCTCATCATTGCCATCTTTCCATTTCCACCCAAGGTGCAAAGAAATAAGCCTCACACATCTTGTTTATGCGGATGACTTAATGATCTTTGCAAGAGCGGATGATACCTCTATGGGACTGTTAAGGGGCTGTTTGGAACGTTTTGGGGAGGAAGCCGGACTTAAAGTGAACCCCTTGAAGTCACAAGTATATATGGCGGGGGTAAGTGGAAGCACAAAAGCTCGGTTGCTTCAAATCTCGGGATTTCAAGAAGGAGGCTTTCCATTTCGATACTTGGGCATCCCAATGGCGGCGGAAAAATTGCGTATAGCTAATTATGGGCCACTCCTAGATAATATTGCAAAGAAAGTGAATGCTTGGCCCAAGCACACTTTGTCATATGCGGGGAGATTGGAGCTTGTGAAGATGGTCCTCCAAGGTACGATATGTTATTGACTTTCTATGCTTCCTATTCCCGGTGGGATCATTGACAAAATCAAGACCATATGTCGTTTATTTGTTTGGGATTCTAAGTACCCCCCAATATCTTAGGACACTATTTGCTTGCCAAAAGAAAATGGTGGATATGGCCTTAGAGATCTTTGCGCATGGAATGAGGCATTGCTTGCCAAGGTGCTATGGAAAATTCAATCAAGGGCGGACTCCTTGTGGATCAAGTGGGTGCATCACCATTACATCAAGGGGGCTGATTTTTGGCTTTGGGAGGCAAAACCTTCAGATTCACCGCTGACGAAGAGATTGGTTGAAATCAGGGATAAAATCAAAGGAGCGGTGAATGGAATAGGAGAGGCAAATACGAAGCTAATAGAGTGGTTCACCATGGAAAAGAAAGGAGTTAGCAATGCATATGGATTCTTTAGGTGTACTACCGTAAGGCCCCCATGGGTGGCAACTCTATGGAGGACTGAAATTATGCCAAAGCATCGGTTTATATCATGGTTACTTGCACAAAGGAAGATTCGGACAGCGGATAGAATGGAGTTTGAACCAAACAAGCAATGCCCGGTATGTTGCCAAGAGGAGGAATCAATGGATCATCTATTTTTCAAGTGCCCCTTTGCTCATGCTCTATGGAACAAGGTTAAAAATTGGCTTCAAATTAGATTTGACTTCCAAAAAATAGAGGAACTACTCAATGGAGTGCGGCAAAGATGCAAAGGTAAGAACCGAAGAACAAAAGCTAGATTTCTTGGCATCTCAAGTACAATCTACTGTATATGGGCCTCTCGGAACAAATGCAAGTTCGAAGGAGTGCCTACAAATGTGGATGGAACATTTCGTAAGGTACAAATTCATGTTCATCGCTTTGTGGATCTCTCACCAAGATAGTATGCAACATGGGATAAACTAGCGCAGGATGAATTGGGCCGGTTTTAGCCGCTGTTTGGTGTAAAAGTGGCTGATGTCCGTTACTGTTATTGGTCGCTATTTGATGCTGCTCCTTGCTACTGTTTGGTGCTATTTGAGGTGTGAGTTTCTGCTATTATATTGGCGGTTGGCTGCTGCGAATTACTGCTGTTTGCTACTGTTTTGATGCTGATTGTGAAGCTATTTTCATGTTGTCCGCTACTGTTTTGTTGTTGTATCATGTAATGTTCTTGTAAATCTTGGGAATTGTAGCCCCTACTTGGTGCTGTGATGTTGTAGGAACATTGTAGGCCATATGTAGGGGCCGGTAGAGGGGTGGGAAGAGAGATTTTCGCCCAATAGAAAGGGGATATGATGTGGTTTGGGTTGATGATGGTTGTATTGGAAGTTCTGTACTTGATGCGCAGATTGAGGCCTTAAACTCATGATGTGATTTTATATATATGTACCTATTTCAAAAAAAAGATTTGTCTTCATCGTGCCCGACTCGATCTTTACCATTCACTAAGTTCCCTGTCAACAATCTTTCCCCATGCCATATCCATGTATGATATGTTAAATCCATACCATTACAATACAAATGCTCCCTTATAGTTTCAAGATTTTTCTTCTTTATATTACCACATCTTGCACATGGGCAAGGTATTGCATTAGGATCTTTAGCATTCTGCAGTGCAAATTGTAAGAAAGTTTCTACTCCAATATCAAATTCACGTGATAGTCTATCCTTTGACATCCATTCTTTGTCCATTTTTGTTACAAGTACTAATCAGCTAGGAATGAGTCAACACCTACCTTCAAAATAATTATACATTATATAACTAGATCTTAACATAACGAACAATTAGAAACATCACATATTAATAGCATATAATATATACAATCAATCTTGAAGCAAAAACAAGTAAATAAGGGAGAAAAATTGAAAGATAAATTAATTGATGGGTTTGCATATATCAACACTCATTAACGAGTTAGTAAGAAAAAATTGAATTTTTTCCACAACCCCACAAATAACCTTTATAAGTAAATAAAAAAACATAGGATTGTTTCACTGAAGGATTTCTGATAATAGGATTTAAATGGATTTGGGTATTTGATAATAGGATTTCTGATTTCAACTATAGAATCTTCATTAAATATCGATTTGCGTCTAATGTTTAATATTTTAAAACAAACTTTATACAAGAAACATAGAAGATGACAGATTAGAAATCTGAATTGGATGTCCCAACTGAAACCAATAAACTAAAACTAGAGAAGGGATTCATCACCTTGAAGAGTAGTAGAAGAGAGGCAGAGATGCGAGGTATCGTCGATCGTTCTCCAACAAACACTCGCAAGAGAGAACGACGCCCAAAATGCTGAAATGTTCGAGTCAAACATACTGTCCAAAACCTGAAGATGCTTGAAATGTTAAACTCAAACCTAATATACAAAACCCAACAAGAGCAAACATTACCTTGATATCTCTCCAATTCAGCAACTCGGCACACGAGGAGGAAGAAGAAGGGGCGTGGTGTCGGCTAGTTCGCGCGAGGAGAAGTTTGAGATGTTTTGTTTGTGTGCGGCGAAGAGGAGGAAGAAGAAGAAGGAGAAAAAGAAAAAGATGGCAAGGAAGTTTGAGGTGTCTTAGGGTTCGGCGTTGTCGCTCGCTGCGGCGAATGAAGAGAATGAATTAAGGGGAGGCACCATGTGTTATCTAAAATATTACTCATTAAAATATTACTCATTATCTAAAATATCATGTAAGCAACACAAATAGGCAACGGTTAATTAAAACCCATTGTCGTACGCTCAAAAACCAAGCAAATAGACATCAGTTTTTAAAAAACCATTGTCTTTGACATACATAAGACAACGATTTTTTAAAAACAATTGTCTTTTTCCGCAAAAAATTTATCAACTACAACGGTTTTTGATAAAACCATTGTTAAATGAAAAAAAACAATGGTTTTCATAACACCGTTGTCTATTGGGTGTTGTTGAATCCAAAAATTCTTGAACTGCAACTTTTATGGCCTCACAACAAACAAAAACAATATTTAAATAGTTTACACCAAAAACACGCGGATTGGTAATTTGCATTAATTTACTGATGTGCATGTGCATCCATATATAATTGTAGTTAATCAATGTTTGAGTATGCTTACTTGTAGTTAATTATTATTTGAGCATGCTCAAATGTATGTATCAAAAATTAGTATTCTAAAAGCAATCTATTTATTGCAATTATTAAAGTTATATTCTAGAATGTTGTATGCATCAAAATTGCTTAATGCAATTAATTCTATCATTGATTAATTTGAAACTCCTAGATATATATTTGTTAGTATTTAAATTATATTTTGTTTTGTTAGATTTGCATTGTGAATTATGACAGGAAAAAGAAAATTTGAATATACAAATTTGAAGAGGAAAAAAGAAAGACAAGAGATTCTTACAAAATCACTTACTAGGTCTATGGAAAGCTATATAAAACTTGTAGTTTTCATAGTTGAAGATTTGACTATTATTACAAATTCGTATTAAAATTTGAATCCTGAGAATGTAGTTGTTGATTAAATTTTGACTGAAAATTTAGTTTTGAATGATGGGATTCAAGTATTTGCAAATGATATTGAAAATTTGAATGAAAATATAGATTTGAGTTGTGAAGAATTAGATGATTTGTTCGATCTAGGAAATTGAAAGAATTGTTGGGACCGGGTGTATGCCGACGCGGACACGTATTGTAATTGTTACATAATTACATGCAGCGGAAACAAAAGCATGAATAATTTCCTAAATTATTCTAACACATATTGTAACGACCCGAAAAATTCTCTTAATATTTTATTAAAATATTAAGCATGTTTAGATAATTTTCCGAGGGGTCTAGAAATATTAACACAAAATTTGGCCTAGGAATCCATGATTTTCTCATTTAAATTGAGAAAACTAAGTACCAATGAGCTTTAAATGGGCTCCAAAAATGTATATTAATTAGGTAAAATTAATATAAATTAGGTAAAATTAATATAAATATAAAAGAATTTTATTTAAGAATATTGGCATAATTATGGGGGATTTTAGGGGGGATTTTTGGAATTTAGGGAATAAAATGCATGAGCCAAGGATTGAACCTTGGACCTCTTGTACAACCATGTAAGCCTTAACCAACTCACCTAGCAAGGAATTCTTATGAGGAAAGGAAGTGGATGATGGTTAAGTAGTAGAAGAAGATGAAGGGCCATGGAAAACTCTTCATTTGCCTCTTTAAAGGAGCTATAAAGAGGGGGTTTAGGGGGTTACTTCTCTTCATCATCAAGTGCATTTGCTCCCCTCCTCCCTCCTCATTCTAGCCGAAACTCTAAGGAAGAGTTCCCCTTGGAAAAGCTTCCACCAAGGCTCCATCACCCAAGATCTAAAGTTCTTACAAGACTAGGTATGGTCAAGAGACATCAAGTCTTCTTCCTTCTCTCCATCCAAGGTCTAAAAATTTAGAAACCCCAAGGTAAGACTCCCTAACCTGTGGTATAATAGTTATCTATGATTTCCATGATTTTTAGCATGATATATGTGTTAGTTTTGGATGTGATGTTGAAAGGGAAGAAAAACCAAGGTCCTTGAGTTTATGGATTTCGGCCAGCATGATTTAAAAGTCTATAAATATGCTAAAAATCGTTATAATGTTATTTGATGTTCCCTTATGATGTGTAGGAGTTAAATATAATTTTTGGAAATTTTTGGAGTACCCTAGAGACCCTATGGGTTTCGGCCAACAACAAGGAAAGGAAACCAAGAACCCTAGGTTTGTGGGTTTCGTCCACCATGATTTTTAGGTCTATAAATATGATAAAAATCTGTATAATGCTATTTAATGTCCCCTGATGATTTTTAGAGGGTATGTATAATTTTTGGGAATTTTTGGAGTACCCTAAGACACCTTAAGGTTTCGGCCAACATGAAAGGAACAAAACTAAGAACCCTAAGTTTAAGGGTTTCGGCCACCATGATTTATAGGTCTATAAATATGCTAAAATCTTTATAATGCTATTTAATGTTCCCTGATAATGTTTAGAGGTTAAGTATAATTTTTGGGAATTTTTGGAGTACCCTAAGACACCTTAAGGTTTCGGCCAACATGAAAGAAGCAAAACCAAGAACCCTAGGATTGAGGGTTTCGGCCACCATGATTTTAAAGTCTATAATCATGCCAAAAATCTTTATAATGTTATTTAATGTTCCCTTATAATGTTTAGAGGGTAAGTATAATTTCTGGGAATTTTTGGAGTACCCTAGGACACCCTAGGGTTTCGGCCAACATGAAAGAAACAAATCAACACCCTAGAGACCCTATGGGTTTCGGCCACCATGGTTTAGGGTTCAAAAATGATGCTAAAAATATTGATAATGTTGTATAATGTTCTCTTATGAGGTTTAGAAATTAAATATAATTTTTGGGAATTTTTGGGGCACCCTAGGATACCCTAGGGTTTCGGCCAACAACAAGACCTCATGGGTGGAGTTGGGTCTAAAACCCCAAGCATGTGTTTGATGTATTAACATGATATAAGAGAGATGGAGGGTGATTATGTGAATGTTTCACATAGCTTTGAGACCCTATAGGTTTCGGCCAAGTACCCTAATAGGGTGGGAAGTTAGGACTTATTTCAAGTAAGGGCCCCAATGGCCCTATGGTAAGGTATGGTTGATGTTTAAGCAATTGATTTGGGGTTTTAATGGAATTTTTCCATACCCCCATGGCATTGAAGTTTCGGCCAAGAGCAAGTTTAGGGTTAAAGGATTAGGGTTGGGCTTAAGTAGGGAACCAAAGGGTTCCTATGGCCTAGTATATGTGTATGAGTTACCAAGATATATGTTTAAGTAAGATGGAAGAAGTTTTATGTTAACCAAACCTTTAGTTTGTATGTCATGAATTATAGGATAAGTCATAGATGTTTAGACATGTACCATGATTTATGAATGATATGTATGTATGCCATGTCTTATGAATGATATGCCATGTTTTATGAATAAGATGTATGTATGCCATGTATGATGAATGAGGTTAAAGTACATGCCATTAAGGCCATAACGATGATGTTAAGTATGATGAATGAATGATGATGAATGACAAGTATGATGAATGAATGATGATGAATGACAAGTATGATGAATGAAAGATGATGCTTATGTCTTTAAGGCATAAATATGCTAAACGGCACGGTCGATGGTTGACGGTACGATGGTTGAAAGGACCGGTAAATGGGCCGGTAGACGGGCCGAGCCGTAACAAGTATGCTATGTTAAGTATGCCATGAATGTCTCATGAATGATGAAGCATGTAAAGTATTTTACTTTATGAATGGGCTTGTACCGGACCGAAGTATGGGTCCAAGGGATGGGCACCTTAAGAACGCCCCGGTTCTGGACTACCGACTATGCTGTCCACGGTTCTGGCACTACCGAAGCCGTGCAACAGGGATGGGCACCTTAAGAACGCCTCGGTTCGGGGACTACCGACTATGCTGTCCTTACCCTAGTAGGTCGAGGCTAGCTACCTCGTATTTACTTAGGGATGCGCGTTTATGATGTATGTATGTGGTACAAGCCAGGGCCCCAATGATATGATGAATATGTTTAAGCATTTAAAAGTATGTTTTTAAAGATTAAGCATCCTTATATATATATATATGCATTTGCCACATGCATCCATCCATGTTATGCATTATGTTATGAAAAGTATGTTTATGAAGGTATGTTCATGCCATGATTTATTTATGTTTATGCCATGATTTAATTATGTTTATGCCATGAATTTATTTATGTTTATGCTAAGCTAGAATGCCATGATTTTATTTATGTTTATTCTAAGTCAGAATGCCATGACATTATGCTAATTTAGGATGCCATGATTTAATTACGTTTATGCTATGTTAGAATGCTATGATTTTATTTATGTTCATGTTAGTTTAGGATGCCATGATTTAATTAGGTTTAAGTTAAGTTAGATTGCCATGATTTTATTTATATTCATGCTAGTTAGTGTGCCACGATTTAATTAGATTTATGCTAAGTTAGAATGTCATGATCTTATTTATGCCCATGTTAATTTTTGAAGCCATGATTTAAGTAGGGTTGTGCTAAAATAAAATGCCATGATTTTATTTAGATTCATGCTAAGAATGTTTGTGAGGTTATGTTTATTATGTTATGTCTATGCCAAGTATTATGCCATGCTACGAATGTTTACGATGTTGATGTCTATGCCAAGTATTATGCTATGCCATGAATGTCTTATGGTTATGTTTATGTCATGCTATGAATGTGATGAAGCTATGGCTATGTCATGATGAAAGTATGCTATGTGATGATAAGGCTTATGTTCTAAGTAAAGCACTAAGTATGCTAATGTTTCATATGCTCATGATAATTGATGAATGGTTTTAGTGAGTAGGAAAGAGTCTTACTAAGCCTGTGTGCTTATAGTCTTATTTTCCTTATACCGCAGATCACGCAAGGGGACAGTAAGGAAGCAGCAGGAGGGCGTCAAAGAATGTGTGTGATAGTGACTTGGCCAAGAGACCATATGTTTGCTGGTCTTATGATAGAACTTTACCTTTACTATTAAGTACTTGAAAATGACTCTATGACATGATGCTAAAGTATGACATGATGCTAAGTATGACATGATGCTAAAATATGACATGATGCTAAGTATGATATGATGCTAAGTATAAAGTTAATATGTCAAGTTCCCATGTTATGATGTTATGAATGGTAGTAAGTGCATGTAGGTGTAAGTCTAAAGGTTTCCACTACATTATGATGTCTACATGTCCTAAGTATGTATGTTAACGTAACGCCGCTTATGGAAGAAAAAAAAAAGCGGGCGTTACAGTTGCAGATGACCTAGAGAGGATGACTCAGTTCCATATGGGTCTAGCGCCATATATTCAGACTCGGATGTCAGGATTTGTCCCGACCTCCTATAGAGAGGCATTAGAGCGAGCGCTCGTTATTGAGATGACTCAGCACAGACTGTTTGGGGGTAAGAAGGAAGGGAAGCAGACTGTATCGGACTCAGCTCAGACTCAGCAGCCGCATACTACGGGACAGAAGCGCGGCAGCCAGGGTCAGTTCGCTCAGGGCACCTCTGAGGCATCACCCAAGTCATAGAAGTCAGGTCGTTCTTCGCAGGATCCTCTCGATCTTCTCAGCAGAGTCAGGAGCAGTTTACTGCTAGGTCTCACTGTGCACAGTGTGGTTCCCGACAGCATAGTAGGGGGGATTGTCCGCTGGAGCAGCCGATTTGCTACTATTGTAAGTTACCAGGGCATATAAAGCGAGATTGTGCGATGAAAGCACAGCATGAGGGTACGAGAGCTACTGGACAGAGCGGGCATATGAGTCAGTCAGGATCTCATAGGGGAGGGTATAGGACACAGTCTTCTTTCCGTCAACCGCAGTCCGCCCCTCCAGCACCTGCCTATTGTATGCCAGGATACGAGGCTTGCTACACCTCAGCTGTATCGCCGAGTTCAGCATTAGGATCTCAGCAGCAGTGTATTCCTCCGCATCAGGATTATCCACCGTATCAGCCGCAGTCTCAGCCACAATATCAGCCACTGCCGCTGCCGCAGCAGTACCTGGCGGTGCCACAGCCACAGTATCAGCCACCGCCACAGCCGCAGCAGTACCTGGCGGTGCCACAGCCACAGCAGTACCCGGCAGTACCACCCCCACCGCCGGAGACGGGACGAGCGTATGCGACTACCAAAGAGGAGGCAACGCAGACTCAAGGAGCGACTTTTCACGGTATGATGTTCGTTTATTTACTTGTCAATTAAGATAGAGATAATCAGAATCAGTAACGTTTTATGCTTATTGTGGATACTTATAGATGGAGTCTAGGGTGGCCCTACTGGTTGGAGAGATGTTGGTTATTAATCAATGGTCAGGGGAGACCACTGGTTTCAGTAGGACGTTACCCTACCCGGAAACTTATGGTTAGTTTTCGTATAGCAGTTATACGATATAGGGGTTAGTATGTATGGTTAGATTTCGTTCAGCATATTACTAGCTATATGCTGTTAGTACCGGTTGTGGGTGATAAACGAAATTTGGGGACCAAATTTTTATTAGTGGGGGAGGATGTAAAATCCAACACGTTTATCTCACCCTGGAAAATTCTTCGGGAAAATTTCCTAGAGTTCCGGGGCTTCCGAGTCCTTGGACACAAATTTAGGGATCAAAAGTTAATAAGACAAACAATTACAAGGACTAAAATGTAAGTAAGTTTAAAACTAGGGGTGATTTTGCAATTAGAAGGAAGTTGGTTGGACCAAACTATAAAATGGCCACCTTAAGAGCCGATTAGGGCTCACTGTTTTGGCCATTCGATTCTTCCACAGCCGAACTCAACGCGCCGCACACCCTCCTCGGCCGATCGAAGCCGCCACCACCACGAGCACTGCTTGATCCACCACTCCGGCGAGTCACAGCCTTGGGGTCGGGCGAGCGACTGGGTTCCGACTTCCTCGACTTCCAAATCACCTCGCGAGCGGGAGATAGGGATTCGCCACAGGCGTTTTGGGGCACAGCCGTGGTCAAGTCGGCCGATGACATACTCGCGCGGTCGGAGCCCCACCGGAGGTGAGCTAGGGATCACTTAGCCAGGAACTCGAGAGCTGATTCATCGCCGATCAATGGTTGGTCTTCGTTCAAGGGAGCGACGCCGGTAGCAACGTGGGTAAGGTTTCCTCTAGCTAACACGATCGTGTATACAATAATTGGAGTTGAGGTTGAGTATGAATCGAATTCTTGTGTGTGGTGGCAGAACCAATTCGATCTTAGATTTGGGTTTTCATTGCTTGCTCCTTGCTCAACTTACGGTGTGGTTTTGCTTGGGGCTGTGGAAGACCCCCCTGCCGTGAGATTCTTCAATTGATCTTGCTAGGAAGCAGCTTGAGGTTGCTCAGCACTTTCTTGCAGCGATTCTGCTGTGTGAGGTTGGAAATTTGGGCGACCGTGTGTGAGGTAAGCTTAGGGAATATGTGACCCATGATTCCATCTTATATTAAATGAGCTATGTATTAGGCTATGGATTCAAGTAGCAGGTTAATTCTGTTGTTTTGGAATGAATGATCAATTACAGCTTGTGTTGCAGCTCACCATTCGGTCAACTGTTGTTATCGGCCTCTATTCCTTGCTGAGGTCTCCTACCAGAGAAGGAGAGTAGGGGATTAATTAAGGTACATGAGTAATTACTAGATGGTTTGTTGTAATTGCTCCCAATATTGGATCTGTTTGCTCTGATACATGTGGAGTTAGGGTCGTGATCCCCAGTGGTTGCAAAATCTGTAATTTAAGGGCGTGGATTATATTAAATCAGTTTAGTTAATATGGCTATTTAGCTCAATTGGAACAATAGGTCAATTGTGGGATTAGATCTAGAAATTTAACCTAATCTTGATTACGCTGAGTAATTAGAACCCTTTCATTTAATTAGAGGTAATTAATGGAAAGGAAATGGTTAGGTTAACCCTAATATGATTTAGGGACTGGTTAGCTAGCTATTATCGTTGTAATAGCTAATTAAATGCATCCTTGATACAGGAGCTTGATCGGATTATTATTGGCGGGTGGTTCTATCTCTTTTGATAAGGACTTCTCTTGGAGGCGGGTACCCTTTGACTTATCTATCTTGATATTGTCATTTTGTTATGCATAGAATGTTATAGATAGCAGTAAGATTTTACGCTATCCCTGGTTATTATGTCTGTTCTGGATATTGTTGTTTATCCCGGTTTATTATGCCAGTTCTGGATACTTGTTGTTCATCCCTGAGTTATTCTGCTATTAGTTTCATACAGTCTCAGGTATTGCCATACCCATTTGTATGCTAGAGATCGGGGTATTGTCTCCTGCATTTGACCTTGAGGGATTGATAGTTTTCCGGTCAGTATACCTTGTAGGTTACTTGTATTCCCTGTTATAGGATTTCAGACTGAGACTTAGTATACTGAGGACTTGGGAGGGAGATATGTGTATCTATCATACACCATCCTTGCACTGTTGCATGCCGGCGATCAGCGACTCCCTTGTGGTTGAGCCAAATCGTCTTCCGGTACATGACATGCACACACGGCCACTCATGGGTTAGTGGATACCATAGATGTGTGCATTTGCCCTGTATTGCTCCGTTCGGCCACTATGAGGAGGGTGAGCGCGGGCGTTGTAGCAAGCAGGGATCCCTTCTCGTACTGAGCCACGAGGAGATGAGAGCGGAGCTCCCCCATTGCTTGAGGTAGGGGGGTGGTCCCTCGCCAGCATCCTGTCCACCCGGTCACTCATGAGCAGTGATGGCAGGGTGTACAGTTGTCAGAGCCCTACCCGTTCAGACGTCCCTATGACAGGTGTACGATGATCTGTCCGGTGTCAGGGGTGACACATGTCATTGCACCATGTGCATACTTTGCATCGTGCATTGTTTACTGCACTTATTTGCTGCACTTGTTTGACATTGCATATATTGGAGACTTGTTATCCTGCTTATATGTCTATTGTTGTTCCATTTGGTATTTATTACCCTCTTTCCAGGTTAGATGGATTCAGGTATGTATCTACTCAGTATCTTCAGTACTTGTCTTTCCCTATTGTTGATATGAGACTGTATTGGCGGAACTCTTGTTGTTAGTATAACTTTCTATGCATATCTGTTGGGTATTCGCTGAGCTATGGACTCACCCCGTTGCTATACATGTTTATTTCAGGTTGATGTCTGCGAGGAGATCCCGAGCCGCCAGTCCCCGGCTCCAGAGGAGCTCTTTTTGTTTTTGCTTTCCGTTGTTTCGTTTATGGACCCTGTAGTATTTACTATGCTTCCGTTGTTATGTTTCGAATATGTACTCACGTTTTATTCGATGGTATTGTACTTTTGAGTCCTATGTTGGACTACGCTTGGTTTTGGTTTTGTTCCTGCCCCCGGCAGCTCAGGTGAGTTCGGATTTTGGTTTTACGACGTTATAGTCATATATGCAGTTGCATCTATGTGGATTGGAGGCCTGAGGCCCTTTAAACTGCGTGGTTGTGCTATATATATTGTATACTGGTTGTGTGTATGTGTAAATTGTCCGCCGGACAGGGGAGGTGCTGTCCGATTCTCTATTGGATCAGCGGCTCCTGGGTCTCGGGGCGTGACATTGCCTCCATGCCATCCTTCACGCATGCCTCGAAGTCCGCGCCCCTCAGCTCATCGTCCCTGCTCCACCAAGGTCCCTCGGGTGCACACAAGCCTCTAGCTTGTCTCCATGCCATCCTTCACCGTATCGAGGGTGTCCAGACAAGTCCATATGTGTAACCTGTACAACCTGCACACTCAACATACACATATAAGAACACAAGGGTAAACCTAACTTAAACCCTTTTCCCAAACATCAAAACACTTGGTCACTCCGGACCACAGATTGTCTCAACAGTACCACCCATGGTACCTATGACAACACTTCCAATAGTACCACCAGTGGTGCCTGTCACCCCTGTGGGTAGGATTTTGGATAGATCATGGATATCTCTCTTAGCTGAGTCCGTGAAGGGCCGATTTGCCCTATTCCATGGAAGACTAGATCTATGTGTAGCCCGCTCTTGGATCAAAACCATGGAGGGTACTTTTCGTTATATGACATGCACGGACAGGGAGAGGGTAGAGATTGCTGCCTATTATTTGTGCGATGAGGCCGCCACCTAGTGGGTCATACGAAATACAATGATTGACGAGCAACACGTCACTTAGGCTACTTTCCAGGATGCATTTGAGAGCTAGTATTTTTTGGTCGCATATCGGATGGCTAGATGATAGGAGTTTTTGAGTCTCCAGCAGGTAGACCACACTGTAATGCAGTATAATACAAAGTTTAACTGGTTAGCCGAGTATTACTCGCAGCTTATTATAGAGAATAGGGAGCGGATGCAGTAGTTTACACAGAGACTAACCGAATACATTCAGGTTTGGATGATTGGTTTGGGTACGACGCCATATCGAGAGGTGTTAGACAAGACCCTTTTAATCGAGATGGCCCATTAGAGGGTTTTCGGGGATAGGAAGAAGGGTAAGCGGTCGACTCAGGATACAATATAGACTCAGCAACCACAGACCAAAGGGTAGAAGTGTGGTAGTTGGAGAAAGTCAGCTTAGACTACCACTGGGGCATCTGCTAGGCCTCAGAAGTCAAGGCATTTTCAGTCTTCCCTGCAGAACTGGAAGAAGACTGCTAGTGGCACTCATTGTTCTTAGTGTGGGTCACGAGAGATGTTAGTATTAACCCTAGAGCCAATTATGTGATGATTGACTAGGGAACTATTTGTATCTGTTGATGCCGGAAGCACCAAAGTCAAACCTATGTTTTGATAATGGCAAAGGGTTCAGAAGTTAAGGTTTTATTGTGATCTAACAATGTTACTCGAGTGTGCAGGAAAAGCCCTAGGTACACTAGGCACGAAGTCCTAGTTCTAAGAATTGGGCACTAAGTCCTGGCCCCGGAGCTGAGCACCTAAGTCCTGACAAAATGTTGGGCAATAAGTCCTGGTCGTGGACTGGGCACCGAAGACCTGGTGAGTGAAGCTGGATAATAAGTCCTGGTCGCGAACTGGGCACGAAGACTGATCTGAGGGATTGGGCAAAAGTCCAACCGGAGGATCCGGTTGACAAAAAGGTAAACTCTCCTGAGAGGAGTAGTTGAGGATGCATTCCCCATAGGTGGGAACATTAGGCGTCGGTTCGACCTAGGGTTCCATTTCGGAAGCCCAAAGTCAGAACCAAGACAGCTCAGGTTGTTAATCATGCTTAAATGATATTATATTGTTTATTATTTATGCTTTGGAACTAACCCTGGTTGCAGGAATGAAGGGCGAAAGTTTTCTGCTCCCAGGCGCCTCATTGGTATCAGGCGCCTATTTGACCAGGCGCCTGTGTTGATACAGGCGCCCCAGACAGGGGTGATTCCAAGCCACTTCGAAGCTAGCCTCCAAGATAGCAACAGAGGCGCCTGTGTTCATACAAGCGCCCTAGTCATCTCAGGTGCCCCAGTTGTGTGGATAAGTGCTGGACAAGTTTGCGGATTGAGTTTCACGCAGAATGGGCCACGTGTCAGACGCCCCCTTCAACACAGACGCCCCAGCGACCACTATATAAAGGGGTTCACCCCCTTGGCTTCAAACACAACTTTCTTCTACGCATTCTTTCAAGCGTTCTCCTCCAAACACTCCGTGCTCAAGACTCAAATGCCAATGATGACCCGCGGCTCCGACATTCTAATCTTCCGGTCATTGTTATAATTTGTGTTAAGGGTTGTATTTTTAATACTATATTCAAACTTTAGATTGTAATAATTTTACGTAATATAGAATTGCCCGTCGTTAATGGTTAAGGACCGTGGGCCTTGGAGTAGGAGCCGACTGCGATTCCGAACAAAGTAAAAACAAACGTGTTTGCGTTGTTTTGCTTTTCCGTTGCACAAACTACTCTAAGTTTTTCCGAAAAATTGTCGATTGATATTCACCCCCCCCCCTCTATCTATTCAAACCGATCCCACAAGTGGTATCAGAGCGGGTGGCTCAAATCTGGTGCAACCACCAGTTGAGCATTTTTTTTCGAATTTTTTGAATTTTAAAATTTCTTTTTCTTTTCGCTCGTAATCTTCTCGTTAATCGAGGTTGGTGCGACACCACTAGATTTTTTCTTAATTACTATTTTTCCCGCACTACTAATCCAAGACTTAGTCTTAGAACAAGTTTTCTATCTTTCTTTTTCAGTTTAAAATTAAATGGTCATGCAAGAGAGATACAGCACCGCCAGACCACCTCTCTTCAGTGGAGAAGATTTCTCCTACTGGAAGAGTAGGATGGAGGTCCACCTGAAAACTCAGGTGGACATGTGGATTATTATCCAGTCTGAATTGAAAATACCTAAAAATGCACAGGGCGTGGTGCAACACTATCTGAGTGGGATGGTCCACTAATGAAGAAGATCGAGGCCGACGCAAAAGCTACCCAATCCTTGCAATGCGGCCTGACAAAAGAGGAGCTAAACCGTGTAGGACCCTTTAGCATTGCGAAGGAGCTCTGGAACAAGCTAATTGAGCTACACGAAGGTACAACTGATACCGAATCAGCAAAAGGGATCTGTTGCTCAATAGACTCTACACGATAAAGATGCACGATGGAGAATCAACAGCTCAACTCCACGCTAGGATCTAGGAGCTGATGAACGGGCTGCACACTATAGGTCACAAGGTCGAAAATCGTGACCTAATCAGGTATACCTTAAACTCATTCCCGAGAAACTCACTGTGGGCATCTATGGTGGTTGCCTATATGGTTTCCAGGAATCTTACTGAAATAAAATTAGATGAGTTGTTTTCTGAGCTTGAATTACATGAACAAACTAATACTACATTGGTCAAGAAGGGTATTGCATTTATTGCAGGTAAAACTCAAGGGAGAACTCTGAAAAAGAAAAGTCAACCAGTACCTGAGTCCGAGTCAGACTCGGAATCAAATGACAGTGAAGGGGATCGTCCAAAACTGGTGCGGCTAGCTCGCGACTACTACAAGGAGCTTAAAAACCAAACGAACAAGAAGAAGTCAAGTCGGAAGAAGGAAGATCCATCTGAACCCTCGACAAGTCAGAAGAGCAAAGGCACCATCACCTGCTACCAGTGCAACAAGAAGGGACACTTCAGATCAGAGTGCCCCAAACTAAAGGAGAACAAGAAGGCGCGAAAGAAGAAGACTCCTCAAGCCACCTGGGATGAGTCTTCCTCCGAAGAAGAAGAAGAAGCTCCGCACGCGAACCTACTAGCCTTGACCGCCTCGGAAGACGTCAACTCCAGAATGGAATCGGAATCAGACAAGGACGTCAACACCGGAAACTCACAATCTCAGAAGACGGACAAATCACGGTATGAGGTTATCCAGAATCTGAGTTGTATGATTTAATTTTATACATGTCACGAAAATTGGTGAATGCCAACATTCAGGTTGAAACCCTCTGACAGGAAGTAAAACTCTTGAAAGAGGAAGTCAACTCGAGTTCCTTGACCGAGCCAGTTCAAGAAGGAAACTCAACTCAAGTTCAAAAACTTGAGGAAGAGAATTCCTCCTTGAAAACTCAAGTGAAGGAACTCAGGGCTGCCTTAGAACAATTCAGTTCAGGTTCCAAGGGTCTTGACATGATTCTTGGAAAATAGAAGTTTGTTCTCAATCAATCCGGATTAGGCTATCGAACCAAATCGAGACAACACTCATATTATTCCGTGTTGAACCAACCTAGTGTTAGTGATATGAGAAAAGTGTCCTAAGGCAATCGCCTTATGATTGTAATCATTTATTTTAATAAATGAATATTCACTATTTGAGTATACATGTTTATGTATTTGATTGAGATCTTAAACTCATTTACTGAATGTCCACAATACAATTCACAGCATAAGAGAATTTGTGATGAATTCACAACTAGTGATTATCTCTACATGTGCAAATGTGAAGTATTGAAATTGTCCCTAGTCGATGAATTGATAAATACGGACACTATCAATTCTGTTGAGACAATCATGGGTTATTCTCTAATCAGCTGATTCTAACTAGCTGGTGACATTGGGATGCCCGGAGATAAACATGAATGCTAGTTAAGGGAACTAGTTCATTGGAGTGACTGGCTGTAAAACTTCATATGGTAGTCTACATATAGATATGTCAGTGAAGTTCTTACTGCAGCTTAAGTGCGATGTTCCTTTGACTTGCGGTGTTCAAGTCATCTTGGTCATGGAGACTTATACTTTGACATCTTAAGCAAGCATCTCCTAGGAGATGTGGACCCAGGATGATTGGGTATAAGCCGAAGTGCCCGAAGATGTTTGAACAGCCTACAAAGGATTCACCACTCCTTGCGAGGAGATGTATACCCAAGGCCTATCATCGGATTGTTACTCGAAGCCTCTGGCCAGAGCATGACATGTTCAGAGTATGAATCTCTTAGATACATGAGAGTAATTAGAATCCGTAGGACGAGAAAACATTACTTGGGCTAGGTGTGACGTAGTCAGCCTAGTGGGGACTGACACACAGAGACTATGTCCTGAACCAAGTGGGTATAAGATGGTGAAGGGAATGGGGCACGATTCATTATAGCTGCTGAAGGGTTTCAGAATTGTTTCTGAGGTCAACCGTTGATCTTTCGATTAATTAGGGATCATGATGTACTACTAGGTGCCACTCATGATCGTTCTATAATTAATTAATTATAGACGTCCAACATAAATCGAAAGCCTATTTAGTCACACACACTACGAGTAATCCGAGGGATTTAAAACGAGTTGAAAATTAGATTTTCCAATCAAGAGAGATTAGGTTTGGTTGAGCCAAACGATAAGTCGAATCTGAATTTTTCAGAGACACATCGGAAGCGTAAAATGGCTAAGTCTTTTGAAGACTTAATAGATGAATTAAATGAGTTTAATTCATTGGAGCGTGGCCTGGATAGGCCGGCCAAAGAGGGTCCCCACCCTCTTTGCTTGGCCAGCCACAACAAAGGGAGGGAACCAAATTGTTTGGTTCAATTTATAAAATAAATTAAGTGTGGTTTTTTTATAAAATTATGGATGATATAAATTTCTTATATAAACCAAGGTTTAGTTTATTATTCATGGAAATTAAAATGAACCATGGATTGGTTTATTTTATTTTATGAAATCAATCATGGATTGATTTACCATGATAAAGAAATTTATATAAAGAAATTTATATAAAGAAATTTATTTTTCATGGAAATTAAAATGAACCATGGATTGGTTTATTTTATTTTATAAAATTAATCATGGATTGATTTACCATGATAAAGAAATTTATATAAAGAAATTTATTTTTAATGGAAATTAAAATGAACAATGGATTGATTTATTTTATTTTATTTTATAAAATCAATCATAGATTGATTTACCATGATAAAGAAATTTATATAAAGAAATTTATATGATAAATTTCTTATGAAAATTTATTCCATAAGAAAAAGAGACTTGGTTGATTTTTATCATGAATTAAAATATGATTTTAACCATGATATAAAATCAAGACTTGGCATGATGGAATAAGTCATAGAAAATTTATATGATAAATTTCTTATGAAAATTTATTCCATAAGAAAAAAGAGACTTGGCGGTTGAGAGACCACTATATAAAGGACCCAAGGCAAGGCTTGGATATGATTCAAAATAATCCAAGTATTCTTGCCTAGGCTCTCTAGCCCTCTCCTCCCTTCTTCCTCTTGGCCGGCCACACCTCTTCTCCCTTCTTCTTGCCGCGAGCACAAGGAGAAGCACCGAGGCGACGAAGTTCTTCCGTTGGGACAATCTTCCTCTCCAGCCATCATCACCTTGGGATTGGGCGCAAGTCATCTTCCTCCTTCTCGCCGGAATTGTGATTTCGGCCAACCTTGATGGTGAGTTTTTCCGACATGATTACTTCTCTCTTGGTTTCTTGTCGCGTTTTCGGAGAATCTAGTAGTTCTCGAGAACACGAAACTTGTGGCTTTGCGAAGTCATCCCGAAGATACTCGACGTGGACGCGAATAGAGGCGGAGCTTCCGAGGGACGTTTACGGTTAGATCTCGTCCCTTCCTTCGAGTTACGCGAGGTAATACGTAAATTAGTTTACGTTTCTGCAAAATTTTAAATATATGAACATGTCTACATAAGATAAGGTTGCATGCTTAGATGCGTTGTTAAATAATTTGAGAAATTATTTATGCTAAACCTTCCGCTGCACAGAATTAATTTTAAAATTACGAACCCGCATCCATGTCAACATGCACCCGGTCCCAACAGTGGTATCAGAGCCGGCTAGTGTTCGACATAATCATATAATTGTTTTGCGAAAAACTTTATCATGATCTCAATTTTGGAAAATTTTTCAATTATGGAAACTTTCCAATTATGGTAAATTTTAGATTTAGGAATTTCAAAGTTTGGAAATCCTCATGAAATTTCGCAAACTTTTGAAATATCCCTATTTCTGAAATTTTATGATAATTGTGAAAACTTTCCATTTTTGGAAACTTTTCAATTTTGGAAATTTTCTATTTTGGAAATTTTCTAATTTTGGAAATACGTAAGTTTTCTTTGTACCCGAAACTTACAATTATTTTAAAAATTTTTTATTTTTGGAAACTTTCCATTTATGAAAAGCTCGCAATTTTGGGCACTTTCTTTCAAAAAAGTCTAGACAAATTATGTGAATATTAATTAGCATTTCAATTCATAATTGGAAATTAAATTATTTACAAAATTCTTTATTTTGGATTGAGCCTCGGGGAGCCGTCCAATTTAAAGTTAGTTGTTATAATTAAATTTCCTAAATTGAATTTAAGCTGTCAAATGTTTAATTTGGATTGAGCCTCGGGGAGCCGTCCAAATTATATTATCAATAAATTCTTATTTTGGATTGAGCCTCGGGAAGCCGTCCAAATTAAGATATTGATATTAATTTTCCATAAATAAAATATGTGATTAAATCTTAGAAATTTTTGAGGTGATTCTCAAATGATAATTTCTTTATTTGATTTATGAGGTGATGCTCTTACATATTATTGTCTCCAAAATTAATTAGGAAAATTGTTTTCCTATAGAGTAGCATATTTCCTTAAATAAGATTTTCATGAAAATAATATGTGGTTGAATTAAGGGAATCTGTCTCTTAATTTAATAAGATTTGATTTAGAGAAATCAAAGTCTTAAACATATTATTTCCGAAATTGATTATGACAATTTAGGAAATTGTTTCCCAAAATAATTCCTTGAATAAAGTGTGAAATTAGAATTATGAATTCCGGTTCCTAATTCAATTAATGAGACTTGATAAATTAAGTCACATACATACTTTATTAAGGAAATTGTTAGAACAAGACATAATTATATCTCATGAATGTGCTTAAAAGAAAAAGGATGAGACCCAAAACCCCTTATAAAATATTAAGGCCAACACCTTCCATTAATATGGTTAGAACCGGAATTTTGTTTCTCGTTTGGGATGATGGACACATCCATGCCCGGCTTGAACCTCAACATGTTCAAACCATGGAATTAGTTTATGATTAATATAGTTGGAGTCAGAGGTCAATCATTAGTTTTCGTTGTTGGACACATCCAAGCCTGACTAAACGGTTGAATGAGCTCCAACCATATTAAAACTATTTCTTGATTAATGGGTCAGCCTTAAGCTTGGAGCATCGATTTGTTGTGCCACAGCCAAGGTCGATGTAAAGAGAGGTGCAGTTGGGTGCTATGTATATTGTTGCATACTTGTTAATGAGTTAACAACCCAATGATTTATGCAAACATTCAATTAGTTGATAGCATAATGTGATAGTTACATATGTGTAATATGTAATCGGTATAATTACCTACCTTCATAGCTAAGAATAACTTGATGGACTCCAGCCATGGTTGTTCTTATCTATGGTTGGATATCAACCTATTTAGAGATATTCCTACGATCTCCCGAATTGATAAAAAGGGTTATTCAATTCGAAAAATGAATAGGATTTAATTAATGTATATTGATGCATTATTTATCATTCTCATCACATAACCTCAATTTGTATTTCTAAGATAATCACCTAATCATGTCTTCTCTGAATTTGCGTTCCATTTTGGACACCAATAATTTAACTAAGGCTAAAAAGATTGAAAATGCACCAAAAGGCACTTGCCATCACTGCGGCAAGGAGGGCCACTGGCGAAGAAGCTGCAAGGTTTATCTTGAGTCCTTGAAGAAGAAGGCATCCGATGCCCCATCCTCTTCAGGTATCTTCGTTATTGAATGTCACTCTATTTCCTCGTACACCTGGGTACTTGATACTGGGTGTAGCTCACATATATGTAATGACATGTAACGACCCGGAAAATTTTCTTAATATTTTCTTTAAAATAATGAGCATGTCTAGATAATTTTCCGAGGGACCTAGAAATATTAGTACGAACCTTAGCCTAGAAATCCATGATTTTCTCATTTAAATTGAGAAACTAAGTACTAATGGGGCCTTATATGGGCTTCCTAGTACCATGATTATTGGTGGATTTTAGGTAGAATTTAATATAAAAATAAATGGATTTTAACTAGGAATATTAGCATGATTATGGGTGAGTTTTAGGGGAATTTTCAAAATAAGATAAAAATAAAGTAAAAAAAAAGGGTGCATGCACCAAGGATTAAACCTTGGACCTCTTGTACCACCATGCATGCACTAACCAATTCACCTAGCAAGGGAGTGCTATGAGGGAATAAAGTGGATTTTTGTTAAGGCTAAAGGAGGTGATGAGTCACCATGAGAGGAGGCACCATGTCTCTTCACTTGCCCCTCTTCATTGTGTATAAATGAGAGATAACTTAACACCTAAGAGTTATTCCTCTTCTCTTCATCCACCAAGCCCTTTCTCTTCTCCTTCTTCCTCCTTCTAGCCGAACCCCATAGGAGGGGTTTTCCTTGGAAAAAGTTCACAAGAAGTCCTCTCCTTCAAGATCCAAGGTTCTTGTTCAAGATTACAAAGGCTAGAGGTGGTCAAAAGGCAACAAGGTCTTCATCCTTCTCCCAAATCTAAGGTCTAAAAACCAAGATAATCTAAGGTAAGACTCCCTCACCTGTGGTATAATAGCTTTCCTTGAAGTTATCATAATATGAAGTTTATTTGGGATCTTATGTTGGAAAAAGGGTCATGAACCCTAACCTTAGGGTTTCGGCCACCATGGTTTTTGGGTTCAAGGTGATGTTAAAAATCTCACTTATGCTTTCTAAGGTTCTCTTATGATGTATAAAGAATAAAATAGGATTTGGAGAATTTTTTGTGTACCCCAATACCCTTTAGGGTTTCGGGCACCACCATGTTTTCATGGTTGGGGTTTAGATCTAACTCTTCAAGCAAGCTTCTTATGTTTCCTCATGTTATAAGGGAATTAATGGTGATTGATATGAATTCTTACAAGCCTTGTGACCCTTGTAGGGTTTCGGCCAAGATGAGAAGTTGGGCTAAAAGTCAGGGTTTACTTCAAGTATGGGTTCCAAAGGCCCCTATGGTATGGTATGGTTGGTGTAATGGTTAATTGGGAACTTTATGAAAAGTTTTCCATGTACCCATGGTCTTGTAAGGTTTCGGCCAACCCTAGAAAGTAGGGCTAAAAGTTAGGGTGAACCCTAATCATGAGCCCTAATGGCTTCCTATGGTCTTATGGGTAATGTATGGTTGTTTCTTTTCCCTAGAACACCACAACAAAATGGTGTTGTAGAGAGGAAGAACCGTGTTCTACAAGAGGCTGCACGAAGCATGCTTAATGAGTACTCACTCCCGAGTTACTTATGGGCTGAAGCTGTAAATACAGCTTGCTATGTGCAAAATCGAGTCCTCATCCATAGGTTTTTAGGAAAGACTCCCCATGAACTTTGGTTTGGGAAACCACCTACGGTTAAACATCTTAGGGTGTTTGGTTGTAAGGTGTTCATCCTAAACACCAAGGACCATCTTGGAAAGTTCACGGCAAAGGCTGATGAAGGGATACTAGTCGGGTATTCCCTCGTTAGCAAAGCCTACCGAGTCTACAACAAGAAGTCTAGATTAATTGAAGAGTCTTCTGATGTTGTTTTTGAAGAAATTCCAAAAGTCAATGGTCAACCAGAAGATGAAGTCCAATTCGAACTTAGGAGACTAAGTTTGAATGAGAGTCCAAATTTTGTCGATGGTGATGAATCCGATGACGGTGAGCCTAGACAACCCATTGATCAGCCTATTGAAGATGGACATCAACACTTGGTTCGCGGTGAAGGAGGGTTTCACTTCTCCTAAGGATGATGAAGGCAAGGAACTTGAATCATGGCGGTGGACAGCCGAACAAACTCGGAAGAGTGAATCCGATGCAAAGGCGGTTGTCACTCTACAATGCGGCATGAACAAAGACCAACTCATCAAGGTTGGTCCTTTCACAAGTGCAAAGGACTTGTGGAACAAGCTCATCGAACTCCACGAGGGCACCCGAGACTCAAGAATTGCCAAGAGGGATTTGTTTCTCAACCAATTACAAAATCTCTCCATGAAGGAAAATGAATCGGTAAGTGAGCTACATAGCCGGTTCAAGGAAGTCCTCAATGGGCTTCATTCGATTGATGAAAAGGTCGAGAATCGCGACCTTGTGAGGTATGTACTAAAAGCATTTCCAAGGAATGCTTTTTGGTCATCCATGGTGGATGCCTACAAAGTATCCAAGGATTTATCCATTGTTAAGTTAGATGATTTGTTTTGTGAAATGGAATTACATGAAATGGCTAACAAAGGCCCCAAGGAGAAGGGGATTACCTTAGTTGCAGGGGATCAATCCAATAAGAAGAAGAAGGAGAAGGAAGTCACTTCATCTTCATCCTCTTCCGAATCCGAGTCCGATTCCGAGGAAGATGGCAGCGGCTCCTCATCCTCCGAGATGGCGAACTTTGTGAGAAGGATGATGAGAAGGGGTCGACGCTTCAAAAGTAGGGGTAACTCTAGTGAAGCTAAACTTGATAAGACTAATGCTTCTTGCTTTGAGTGTGGTAGGAAAGGGCATTTCAAGAATGAATGCCCAAAGATGAAGAAGAAGGAGGAGAAATCCAAAAGGAAAGAAGAAAAATCCAAGAAGAAGAAGAAGGCGTTGAAGGCCACTTGGGATGAATCCTCCTCAAGCTCATCCGATGAAGAGAAGGAGGAGAAGAGCACAAGGCATGTGGCACTCATGGCATTGGGAGATCAAGAGAGCAGTGATGAATTTTCCAACTCCTCAAACGCGGCTTCATCATCATCGGATGATGAAGAGGTAACTTCTCCCGAACTTGAAAAATGTTATAGAGCAATTGCATGTTTAACCAATATGTTGAAGAAGTCAAAAAATAAGGTTAAAGCATTGCAATTAGAAATTGATCAATTGAAACTATCTAGGGATGATAACATTGTTGACTTACATGTTGAAATGTTAGAAGATGAGATTAAGTCATTAAAACTTGAGGTTGAACATTTGAAATCCTCTAAGGTTGAGGATGTAGATGATTTGCATGATGATTTGCTAGTAGAAGAAAACCAATCATTAAAGAGTGAAGTTGAGAAACTCAAGAATATTCTTGAGAAGTTCTCAATTAGCTCTAAAACCCTAGACATGATCTTGAATACCCAAAGGGCAGTCTACAATAGGGCCGGTATTGGTTACCGTCCTAAAGAACCCTCATTTGTGTCTCTTATGTCTATGATTGATATGAGACAATCTAGGACACCCAAGGTTCAAAAGAAAGTTGTCAAGGCATGGGTGCCTAAGTCTTGTTTAGTTGATGCTTTAGGTCCCAAGGCTGGGTACCTAAAACTTCTATTTTTCGAATTGTGTAGGTTATGATTGAGGGGGAGCATCTATCAACTTGGTTCGTTGATAGTGGATGCTCTAAACACATGACCAGGGATAGATCATTGTTTACCACACTTCACAAGAAAAGTAGAGGTAATATTTCATTTGGTAACAATGGTAGCCTTAAGGTCATAGGAATGGGAGACATTCAAATATCCGAATGTCTTAGAATTTCAAATGTCCTTCTAGTCAAGGGGATGACTTTTAATCTCCTAAGTGTCAGTCAATTGTGTGACACGGGTTACACAATTGATTTTCAACCAAGTCAATGTCTAGTTAGACAACATGACACCTTGGACACGGTACTAGTAGGAGCAAGAGTAGACAATATTTATCAAGTTTCATTTAAAAGTGCTACTAATGCTTTTGCTAAGTGTCTCATGTCAAAAGACGAAGAGTCCACCCTTTGGCACCGGAGACTTGCACATGTGAACATGAAGAACATCCGGAAGTTGGCCAACAAGGGATTAGTTCGTGGCTTACCAAGCATCAAGTATGAAAAGGGCAAACTTTGTGATGCATGTCAAAAGGGTAAGCAAACGAAATCTACACATAAAGGTAAAAGCACTGTAAGTACTTCTACAGCTTTAGATTTACTTCACATGGATCTATTTGATTGTAGTACTATCATATCATTGAATGGAAGTAGATATTGTTTTGTGATCATTGATGATTTCACTAGATATACATGGACCTACTTTTTAAAATATAAGGACCAAACCTTAGATATTTTCATTTCTTTTTGTAGAAGAGTTGAAAATGAAAAATCATCAACAATTAAGACAATTAGAAGTGATCATGGAGGTGAATTTCAAAACCAACGGTTTTTAGAATTTTGTCAAGATAGAGGTTATAGACATGAGTTCTCTACTCCTAGAACACCATAACAAAATGGTGTTGTAGAGAGGAAGAACCGTGTTCTACAAGAGGCTGCACGAAGCATGCTTAATGAGTACTCACTCCCGAGTTACTTATGGGCTGAAGCTGTAAATACAGCTTGCTATGTGCAAAACCGAGTTCTCATCCATAGGTTTTTAGGAAAGACTCCCCATGAACTTTGGTTTGGAAAACCACCTACGGTTAAACATCTTAGGGTGTTTGGTTGTAAGGTGTTCATCCTAAATACCAAGGACCATCTTGGAAAGTTCACGGCAAAGGCTGATGAAGGGATACTAGTCGGGTATTCCCTCGTTAGCAAAGCCTACCGAGTCTACAACAAGAAGTCCAGATTAATTGAAGAGTCTTCTGATGTTGTCTTTGAAGAAATTCCAAAAGTCAATGGTTAACCAGAAGATGAAGTCCAATTCGAACTTAGGAGACTAAGTTTGAATGAGAGTCCAAATTTTGTTGATGGTGATGAATCCGATGACGGTGAGCCTAGACAACCCATTGATCAGCCTGTAACGACCCGAAAATTTTTTTAATATTTTCTTTAAAATAATGAGCATGTCAAGATAATTTTCCGAGGGACCTAGAAATATTAGTACGAACCTTAGCCTAGAAATCCATGATTTTCTCATTTAAATTGAGAAACTAAGTACTAATGGGCCTTATATGGGCTTCCTAGTACCATGATTATTGGTGAATTTTAGGTAGAATTTAATATAAAAATAAATGGATTTTAACTAGAATATTAGCATGATTATGGGTGAGTTTTAGGGGAATTTTCGAAATAAAATAAAAATAAAATAAAAATATGGGTGCATGACCAAGGATTGAACCTTGGACCTCTTGTACCACCATGCATGCACTAACCAATTCACCTAGAAATGGAGTGCTATAAGGAAATGAAGTGGATTTTTGTTAAGGCTAAAGGAAGTGAAGAGTCACCATGAGAAGAGGCACCATGTCTCTTCACTTGCCCCTCTTCATTGTGTATAAATGAGAGATAACTTAACACCTAAGAGTTATTCCTCTTCTCTTCATCCACCAAGTCCTTTCTCTTCTCCTTCTTCCTCCTTCTAGCCGAACCCCATAGGAGGGGTTTTCCTTGGAAAAAGTTCATAAGAAGTCCTCTCCTTCAAGATCCAAGGTTTTTGTTCAAGGTTACAAAGGCTAGAGGTGGTCAAAAGGCAACAAGGTCTTCATCCTTCTCCCAAATCTAAGGTCTAAAACCAAGATAATCTAAGGTAAGACTCCCTCACCTGTGGTATAATAGCTTTCCTTGAAGTTATCATAATATGAAGTTTATTTGGGATCTTATGTTGGAAAAAAAGGGGGCATGAACCCTAACCCTAGGGTTTCGGCCACCATGGGTTTTGGGTCTAAGGTGATGTAAAAATCTCACTTATGCTTTCTAATGTTCTCTTATGATGTATAAAGAATAAAATAGGATTTGGAGAATTTTTGGTGTACCCTAATACCCTTTAGGGTTTCAGCCACCACCATGTTTTCATGGTTGGGGTTTAGATCTAACTCTTCAAGCAAGCTTCTTATGTTTCCTCATGTTACAAGGGGATTAATGGTGATTGATATGAATTTTTACAAGCCTTGTGACCCTTGTAGGGTTTCGGCCAAGATGAGAAGTTGAGCTAAAAGTTAGGGTTTACTTCAAGTATGGGTTCCAAAGGCCCCTATGGTATGGTATGGTTGGTGTTTAATGGTTAATTGGGAACTTTATGAAATGTTTTCCATGTACCCATGGCCTTGTAAGGTTTCGGCCAACCCTAGAAAGTAGGGCTAAAAGTTAGGGTGAACCCTAATCATGAGCCCTAATGGCTTCCTATGGTCTTATGGGTAATGTATGGTTGTTTCTTTTCCTTATGCTACCTTACATGTCATTTGAATGATGGAACCCTCCCTTACATGTTTCGGCCAAGCCATGTAAATGGGGTTTAGGTGGAGTTAGGGTTTGAAGTATGATGGTTTATGGCTCATTATGATGTATATATATATAGGTTCAAGCATGTGGTAGAAATTATGTTACCTATAACCCTAACCTTAAGTACTATGTTTCATGTTGTATGTTCATGTTAGATGCCATGCTTAATAGGGTTTATTCATGAATGTCTTATGTTCTATGCCATGCACTTAGATAGTATGTAGTATGTTTAGAGAAGTCCTACCTATGCATGCTTGTGATGGATACCATGCTTCTATATGAAATGCAATGCTTACCTTATGTATCATGATCATGCAAGCTCTATGGATTAGGATAATGGTCTATGTAAACATGTCATGTTTAATGAATATAATACAATGCTTACCTTATATGCCATGATCATGCAAGCACTATGAACAAGAATGATGTTTTATGTAAGCATGTCATGTTTATGAATGAAGTTAATGCAAGCACTATGAACAAGAATGATGTTTTATGTAAGCATGCCATGTTTTATGAATAAAGATGCATGTCATGTTTTATGAATGAAGATAATGCTCATGCCTTTAAGGCATCATGATGCTATGCATTAAGTATGAACAATGAAAGGTCAAGTATGCTTTATGTCATGTTTCATGTAACAAAGCTATGTTATGTCTAAGTATGCTATGAATGTCTTATGAATGATGAAGCATGTAAAGTTATTTTACTTTATGAATGGGCTTGTACCGGACCGAAGTATGGGTCCAAGGGATGGGCACTTTAAGAACGCCCCGGTTCTGGACTACCGACTATGCTGTCCACGGTTCTGGGACTACCGAAGCTGTCCAACAGGGATGGGCACCTTAAGAACGCCCCGGTTCTGGACTACCGACTATGCTGTCCACGGTTCTGGGACTACCGTAGCAGTCCTTACCCTAGTAGGTCGAGACTAGCTACCTCGTATTTACTTAGGGATGCGCGCACATGATGTATGTATGTGGTACAAGCCGGGGACCCCAATGATGTGATGATTATGTTTAAGTATTTAAAAGTATGATTTTAAAAGTTAAGCATCCGTATGTATATGCATTTGACTCATGCATTCATTCATGTTATGCATTATGCCAGGATAGTAATGTTTTATGCTTATGTTTCATGTTAAGAATTATGCATGATAGTAAACGTCTTATGTTTATGTTTATGTTAAGAAGATGCCCATATGCTATGTTAGTAATCATGCCATGTTTAGTATACTTATGTTTATGTTTATGCCATGTATCATGCTATGTTAAGTTATGTATGTTTATGTTTATGCCATGTATCATGCTATGTTAAGATTATGTATGTTTATGTTTATGCCATGTATCATGCCATGTTATGTTTATTTATGTTTGTGTTCATGCCATGTGTTATGCCATGTTAAGTGTATTTTATGTTCATGCACTATGTGAGAACTATGGCAGGCTAAATGATTTTAGATGCATATGTCCTATGTAGAGCATCAAGTTATGTTATGTTAATGTTTCATGTGCTTATGAATAAGTGATGAATGGTTTTAGTGAGTAGGAAAGAGTCTTACTAAGCCTATGTGCTTATAGTCTTATTTTCCTTATACCGCAGATCACGCAATGGGACAATAAGGAAGCAGCAGGAGGGCAAGAATGTGTGTGTGGTAATGACTTGGCCAAGAAACAATATATTACGAGTCTCATGCTAAACTTTATATTTGCTACGTATGTGCTTAAATGATGACTTATGTGACTTTATGACATGATGTTAAGTACGACATGATATGATGCTAAGTATGAAGTTAATATGCTAAGTTCCCATGCCACTATGTTAGGAATGGTAGTTAGATGCATGTATGTGTAAGATTAAAGTTATTCCGCTGCATTATGATGTTCACATGCCCTACCTATGTTAACATAACGCCGCTTTATGGGAAAAAAAAAGCGGGTGTTACACAGCCGAATCCTGAGGCTGAGCTTATGTCTAGTGAACCTGTTCAAGAAGCACCACCAACACCTAGGCAAACTAGATTAGCCTCTAGTCATCCCCAAGATCAAATTGTTGGAGACATCCACCATGGGGTTAGGACTAGATCATTCTTCCGGAATGAGACTAATGAAGTTGCTTTAATTTCCGAAATTGAACCTAGAAAAATTGATGAAGCATTAAATGATACCGATTGGATCATTGCAATGCAAGATGAACTAGGTCAATTTGAAAGGAGTCATGTTTGGGACATAGTTCCTAGACCTAAGAAGACCACCATCATTGGAACCAAATGGGTCTTCAAGAAGAAATTGAACCATAAGGGAGAAATCATTAGAAACAAGGCACGCTTAGTAGCCAAGGGCTACAGTCAAGTTGAAGGCCTTGATTATGATGAGACCTATGCTCCCGTGGCATGATTAGAGTCCATCCGATTGATGCTAGCATTTGCAGCACATCGTGGTTTCAAATTATATCAAATGGACGTCAAATCGGCTTTTCTAAATGGTCTAATTAGGGAAGAGGTCTATGTCGAACAACCTCTAGGGTTTGAGAGTACCGAATTCCCAAACCACGTGTTCAAGCTCAAAAAGGCACTTTATGGTCTTAAACAAGCACCCCGAGCTTGGTAAGAGCGGTTGTCAACTTTTCTGATTGAAAAAGGCTTTGTAAGAGGCCAAATAGACCCTACACTATTTCTACGGAGAGATGGTGACAATATTTTTGTAGCCCAAGTATATGTCGATGACATAATTTGTGGCTCGAATAACAAGGGCTATTTAAATGAATTCATTGGACACATGGAAAGTGTGTTTGAAATAAGTCTAGTGGGAGAGTTGACTTTCTTCCTTGGACTTGAAATCAAGCAAACTCGCGATGGTATCCATGTGCACCAATCAAAGTATACACAAGAAATACTTCAAAAATTCAACATGAGTGATTCAAAAGAGGTAACCACTCCCATGGCTACAAATACAAGATTAGATAATGATGAGAGTGGTAAACCCGTTGATTTGACTCAATATCGGAGCATGATAGGTAGTTTGCTATACCTCACAGCTAGTCGACCTGATATTCTTTTTGCTGTGGGTATGTGCGCTAGGTATCAAGTCTGTGCCAAGGAATCTCACTTAATCGCTGTCAAGAGAATTTTGAGATACCTTAAAGGCACAATTGGAGTCGGTCTATGGTACCCCCGTATCGAATCTTTTGATTTAATTGGCTATACCGATTCCGACTACGCTGGATGTAAGTTGGATCGGAAAAGCACAAGTGGTGGTTGCCAATTCTTAGGTTCATCCTTAGATAGTTGGTCAAGTCGGAAGCAACATTGTGTTGCTCTCTCCACGACCGAGGCAGAATATATCGCCATGGGAGAGAGCGTATCACAATTATTGTGGATGATTCACACTCTGGAGGACTATGGATTAAGTTACAAAAATGTGCAAGTGTTGTGTGACAACATTAGCACAATTAACCTAACCAAAAATCCAGTCCATCATTCTAGGACCAAACATATTGAAGTGCGTCACCACTTCATTAGGGATCATGTTGCTAGGGGAGATATTGTACTCTCACATGTAGAGTCCAAATCAAACCTAGCTGACATTTTCACTAAACCACTCCCCGAAAATGAATTTAGTTTCCTAAGAAGGGAGTTGGGAATGTGTCATGCTTCTTGAATTTCAAAATGCATTCAAAACCCTTCATGATTATTTCAAATTGTTGGAAAACAATTAGGTAACTTTGGGGATATCTCACACAAACTATAAGGTTTTCCAAAACATTTTTGTTTGCTAGAAATGGGGTGAGATGCTAGGATCAACTCGATTTCTCAAAATGTAATGCATCCCTTGAGAATTTAAGTTGACGAGATAAAAATCACTTTGGTGACCAAGTATGAGGAAAACCAATGCATAACACATGTGTATTTGGCTCCATGATTATACTTGGACATTCCAATCAAGGAAACTTGATTGGAAACTTGGATTTGGCATAAATTGTTTGAATGATTGTTGTTTGAGTTTGACTCCACTTGGGTGGAGCAAAGTGACTTGTTCAAACCCTAAGGACCTTTGATCCTTGGTTGGAGATCAATTATAGACGAGGGACGACTTCCAAGATCGATATCCTTCACCATATCCCTTTGAAATTCGTATGAGAATCTAAAACTGAAAGTTTCAGATCGTATCTGGAAGTATCAGGAACCCTGATCGGTCACTGGACCGATCAGGCCTAGGGCTGATCGGTCCCCGGACCGATTGGCTCCATTTTGCATTGATCGGTCCACAGACCGATCAGAGGGGTCATAGAGACATTGCAAGATTTCGGGCAACCTTTCTGTGCTAGCCTGGGTCGGTCCCTAGACTGATCTGGCACCTTGTGGTGATCGGTCCAGAGACCGATCAGGAGGGCCTCTCGAAAATCATCTGACCCTACTGTTCGCTTCCTGATCGATCAGCTGATCGATCAGGAGCCTTCCTGATCGATCAACTGATCGATCAGGAGCATTCCTGATCAGTCACCCGACCGATCAGGAACAGCCAGTCCGATCAGGCCAGAGCCTGATTGGTCTGGGCGCTATCAGATCGAACGGTGATCCGCTCAATCGCATTAAAGTCTGGTTGGTGGACCGATCCACCAACCGATTAACTCCTTCACAACTCCTCATTGTCGAACCCTAGCTGACCAAAAACCCCTCACCACCGAAGCTTTCTCCTACGTGTGCGATCTCCCTTCCTCTTACGCGTGAGCCTCTCTGCGGTTTCTCTCTTCCTGCGCGTTCTCTACTACCGTCTCCTCTGCGCAAGAGCTCCTCCCTGTTTTTGCCAAGTTTGTCTAACTGAAGCCTTCTGCGCCGAGAACTTCTTCCGTGCGATTTCTTTCTCCAACCTTCAAGAACTTTCTCCATGGCGCCTAAGTAAGTTTATGTTGGTTAGTTCACTTTGTGAATCAGTTCATGGATTTCGTATTTGCACTAACCATGTTATGATGTTGCGTCGTGACCTTCTTGTGTTGGCCGTGACCCTATCTTTCCATGCTTCACCTTTTGATTGTGTTATCTGTGACCAAATCTCTCTCTCATTTCATTATTGTCCTCTTTTTGATCAAATGTTGTATCTTATATTCACTGATTGGGTCTTGGGTTACCTCTTGTCTTTTGATCAATCTTTAATCTTGTGTCATGATCTATTCCAATCTCTAGAAAATCATCTAAGGGTAAAGATGCTGCGGAGGGCAGCTCGAAGGGGAAAGCCCCTTCTTCATCTCCGCCCTCCAGAAGGCCTCAGCCTTCCTCAAGCTCTCACTTCCCAAATGCTGACTGTGAACAGGCATTCCAATCCCGCACCTTTAAGCTTCTACCCTGCCGATCCATTGATGTCCTGTTTCTGACTGAACATTGTCCGTCGGTCATGGAGATAATCATGTATTACAACCTTGGTTTTCTCCTCTCTCTGGAAAGAACTATCAATTATGACCTCGTCTCTGAATTTTACAACAATCTTCAGCAGGGTCCTCAGGGGGGCTTTGAGTTCACCACTCGAGTCGCCAAGAAGAACCTTGATTTCTCTTACGAGATTTTAGCAGAGTATCTGGGTGGTCGACGATCACCAAATCTGTATTCTATCTACCCTGAGCTTCCTGATCCCTTGTTGGCACCTTTTGCGGACATTACTCCTGATGCTATCTATCAGCACTTCTTTAGTCATCCCCGCCCAGCCGGTCTCGATGAGTTGGGCCCTGATTTTCCTACCTTTGCAGCACTTCGTCTCTCTCCCACAGATTATGTCCTGTTCAAAATTATCACAAATTGTATTCTTCCAATCACTTCAAAGCTTTGACCGAAATCCGACCCTACCATTGCCTTATGCTCTACGGCATGCACCGCCGGATGGACTTCGATATCATGGAGAGCATCTTTCAGTCCATCTTATCCTATCATGAGCCGAGCCGTCGCACGGTCTACATGCCATTTGATCACGTCATCACTAATTGGATTATGTTAGTCAGTGTTGTTGTCACCAAAGGCAGGACAGTCCCCATGGTCCGATAGGATTGTAGACTTGGCCGGCGGGCATTTGCCAAGTCCGGCATCATCTTACGGGACCACGATGGGGCCTTGGTTTGGAAGGATGGGAGAGGACTCGGTGAACTACCTGGGGGAGGACCACATTTTCAGGCACCGGCTAATGCTCCTGCACCTCATGAGGCTCCTGCTGCTGGTGATTACTACGATGAGCCCGAGCCGGATCTGCGCTGGCAGATTTTAGAGTTGGATCAGACCGTCCAGCATGATTTTCAGTTGCGAGAGATTTACCGCGAGGAGGTCCGTTCACAGTTTCGATCCATTGATCGCAGATTGACCGGCGTGGAATCCACTATCTCTGGGGTCCAGACATTGGAGCAGACTTGGTACGCAGAGTGGCGCCGCCATACATTTCCAGGGGATGCCCCTTCAGGCAGTGCTGCACCAGGATCTGCTGATGCTACTATGGATGATCTCATGCAGGATGACGATCCCCCCGCTGATAGTTGAGCTTGGATGTCCGTTGCTTCTCCTTGTGATCTGTATACTTGACTGTTTGATTTGTGTGACTTTCGGGTTGTATGCCCTATGACTTGTCAGTTGTGGCCTTCAGCCGCACGTATTTTGCCTTTGATGCATGTGTCTTGCATCTTGTTATGCCTTGACTTCTCTGATTTTATCTCACATATTTAACCTACTTTAGTATGTTTATTATTGATGTTATGTTGTTTACATGAGTATCATCTGCATGTTTGCTACATTGCCATGCTTATGCTTATGATGTCATGTTCATATGCTGCATGTGAATGCTATATCTTGATCTATCTTTTCACATGAAGACATATGTGTTCCAAAATTTCAATCAAAAATCAATTAAATCTTAATGGTTTTGGGATACCCCTAGGATTACGGGGGAGTATGGTTAAACATAACAGCCCCTCTAGACCCTTTTCATGTTCGACAAAGGGGGAGAGTGTTGGTCGGTTAAGTTTAGGATGATTATATTGTAGGGGGAGGATCTTGATTCCCCTATGATTCTGAAAGTTGAGAAATTGATTGAGAATCCCTAAACATAAAATCGGATTGTCAAACAACAAAAAGGAGGAGATTGTTGATGCAGTCTGACCCTGATTGTTGTTTTGGTGTTGACACTGATTTTAGTTTAGGTTGATGATTATGATGATTATGATTAAGTCCTGATCGGGGATCAGGCAGAGTATGGAAAATCCTAGCTTGGAGGGCTAGGTATTGGAAAATCCTAACCTGGAGGGTTAGGTGTGGAAAATCCTAGCTTGGAGGGCTAGGTGTTGAAAAGTCCTAATTCGGAAGGGTTGGGTGAAAAGTCCTAGCTTGGAGGGCTAGCTGAAAAGTCCTAACATGGAGAGTTAGGTGCAAATTCTCAACTTGGGGGGTTAGGTGAAAAATCCTTAGCTTGGAGGGCTAAGGTGGATGAAACTCTAGCATGGAGGGCTAGGTTGGAGCCCCTGGATCGGTCTGGTGACTGATCAGGGAGTTGGCACGGTGCTCCTTCGTGGATCGGTCTGGTGACCGATCAAGCGATGACTGATCGGTCTAGTGACTGATCAGGGAGTATGCGTTTCACCCATTGCTTTGCTCCTGATCGGTCTGGTGACCGATCAGGGAGCAAACAGTGAGGTTGAGTTCCCTTGCTGATCTGCTCCTGATCGGTCTGGTGACCGATCAGGATCACTGTGCAGATCGTTCTGGAGAACGATCCAGCGTCGCGGGTTCCTCTCTATGATCGATCAGGAAGGAGCCTGATCTGTCTGGACATGACCTGATCGGTCTGGTGACCGATCAGAAGGCTCCCTGATCGGTCCGGTGACCGATCAGGAAGTTTGGACTGTGAAGCTCAGAAATCGCCCGATAAAGGGGTGGATCGGTCTGGTGATTGATCCACAACCTGGGATCGGTCTGGTGATCGATCCAGGAGAGTCCCAAACAAATCGCGATTTGTAATTGAGCGTTGGGGACCGATCAGGATGGAGCCTGATCGGTCTGGTGACCGATCAGGAGGCTCTTTGATCGGTCCGGTGACCGATCACTTTAATTCAAAATGCACTGTCAAACGCTCTGATCGCGTCTAAACGTATCCGATTCTCTGCGCTTAACATCTGATACATGATTTCCTGCTTGATATGCTGTGCTAACACGCTGATTAAGTTGCAGGTGATAGGGGAAGATTCAAACACTCAAGGAGAGTCAATGGAGACCTTTCCTTGGAGCCGATTTGTCTGTTTTTCCATCTCAGGTTGCAACGGGCACTGGCGCTCGCTGGAGATGCTGTCTGGGGCTGGTCTGAGGGAGGCTTAGGGAGTCCAGAGGAGCTCAGAGGTAGCTGGTGGTTGCAGGTGAGCAGCTGGAGGCTGCAGGGAGATGGTGTCACCTGATGCTTAGTGGAGGAACAAAAGAAGCGGAGGAGAGTTGGCTGTGTAGAGTTCTGCTGCTTGAGTTCTTGCTGCGACTCTGTGTTCTCCACAACTTGCTTGCGTGTTCTAAAGTTCCATCACTTTGAGCAAGCTACTGCAATCTTGAAGCAACCATCCCTTGCTTGAGCACTTGGAGGAAGGAACAAGGAGCTTCGAGTCCAACAGCAAGAAGACACGGGGAATGAGTTCTTGCGTGAGATCGTCGCTGGGTGGAGCTCAAGAGGAAGCTTGTTGTGTTCTTGTCTTTGCTAAGTGCTAAGTAAGATCTTTCTTGTGTTTCATTGTGCTTAAACCTATATCTGTGATTGAAACGCTGTGGAGAGGTTTCTCCACCGAGAAGGAGGTTGCTTTCTATCCGTTGTTAACCGGGGCTTGATCTGCCGACGATCAAGGGATCTCCCACCTTACGGGCACGCCAAGGAGTAGGGGCAAGTTATCCCCGAACCTTGTAAACCCTCCTTGTTAGCGATCTTGCTAGTTGGTTTCGTCTGTTTTTGTTTCCTGCATTTCTGCACTCTATTTCTATTGTTTCCGCTGCTGTGCTACTAACCGTGAAGTGTAGAGAAACCCTAAAGTGACCTAAAGCGAAAGAAGTTTGTGTCTGGCTATATTCACCCCCCCCCTCTCTCTAACCATCCGGGTTCCAACAGATATAACATCCGGCTGGCTTCCATGAGGGTGAAACGGAATTTCTTTTTGTTGGAACTTATCCAACCTAGTGTAGCAAATTTCAACAATAGAAGAATCATTAGTGACCTTAGATAAAACGAATTCAAGTTGTAGGATCGTAGAGAGTGATAGAGGGGGTTGAATATCGCTTTGAAAAATATTTCGGATTTAAATAAGTTACGCAATAGAATAAAGGAGAACACAAGAAAGCAATCGCTAACACAAGTTAGTTTTACCTGGATTTGAGCTTGTGACGACTCCTACTCCAAGGCCCATGGTCCTTTCCAGTTTACTTTGAGCAATCACTATCAATCCATGAAATGAGTACAAGATACAATAATATGAAAGTTAAGCACAAGATTAATGCAACAAATACCGACAACATCAAACAGAAGGTAGAGAATAGCACATCGTTGTTGGAGCAACATTTTGTCATCGTCGGAAGCTCGTTTTTGTAGTACATAGATGAGCACCAGTTATGAAAGCATTGTTTTGAGTCTCTGGTGGAAGGGCCCTTATATAGGGTTATACGGGCACCCGTATAAGGCCTCACGGGCGCTCATGTTACTGCGATCAAGCTGCTGGCTTATCCCTGCTTGGTCCAAGGTTTATCCGCACTGGGGCGCCTGACTGCTCTCAGGCGCCTGTGTTGCTAATGTGGAACCACCACTCAATGTGCACCAACTCAGTCGAGCCTTGGTTGAGTCATAGGTACACAAGCGCCCATGTCCCTCTCAAGCACCTATGTTCTCGAGCGCCTAAGTCCCTCTCGGGCACCTGAATGTCATTAGTCACTGATTCGCTTAGCTACAACACAGGGTTAGTCCAACAGATAATATGCAAAATAAAAATGCATGCAATGATAGTCAGTGTTGTCCGATCCTGACTTTCACGTTTCAACTGAAACCCTAAGTCGGACCGACCTACTGTTCCATCTTCTAGGGAATGCGTCATCACCTACTCCACTCTGGAGAAGTTACCTATTACCAACTGACACCTCCAGTTATACTTTTGCTCGACCTCCAATCACTTCGGATCTCGAAATGTTGGTAACTCGACCCATCCCTACTTCTATCTGTTGTCCTTGCTTGGCTAAGACTTCTGTCTCATCTTCCAGATCAGGACTTCGATGCTCAACCCCCAGTCAGGTCTTCGTACCTAGTCTTTCAAACTAGGTTTTCATGTCCAACCCTCAGTCAGGTCTTCACACCCAACTTCACTCACCAGGTCTTCAGTGCTCATTCCTCGACCAAGACTTCATGCTCAACCCTGCAAATCAAGACTTTATGCCTAGTTACACTAGAACTTTCGTACACTCAGTGTAACAGATTAGAAATAAAAACACATATAACTTTGAACCCTTTGTCATTATCAAAATAAAGTTCGATCTGGTACTTTCGGCACCAATACTAGTTTATCCTTACCAACACCTAAAGATAATTTATGATTTTTGACATCAATAACTACCTCGACCGTGATGAGGAAAGACCTTACAAGAATTATGAGACTCTTGGGGGGCTTCTTCCATGTCTAGGACGATGAAATTAGTAGGGATGGTAAAACTGCCTACTTCTACTAGCTCATGTTCAAGACTTCTCATAGGGTACCGACATATATGATCGGAATATTGTAATGCCATGGTAGTTGATTTTAAATCGCCTAATATCAACTTATTACAAATTGAGAAAGAAATGAGACTTACACTAGAACCCAAGTCACAGAAAGCCTTACCGATAAGCATCATTCCTATCTTGCAAAAATAGAAAAACGTCCTGGGTCTTGGATCTTTAAAGACAAGGTGTCTAGAAATAGAGCACTTCTCAACTCAGTCAAAGCGATGGTCTCATATCAATCTTCTTCATCTTTCTTGGCATTGGCTAATTTTTGAGGGAAGGGAACTAGTTGCATTTTTTGTGAGTTAGGAGGAAACTCTTCACCCTCAATAGTATTCTCCTCCTCCCCTTACGCGTCACTATGGTGAGAGGGGGGAAGGAGAAGACTCTCCATAAATATATTTTCCCTTATTAAAAGCAGTCACATGGGACTCTCCCAAGGTCCATCCACTTCGTAGCTTAACATTGTTACAGTGTTCCACTAGATTTACCTCTGACTTTCCTAGAAATATCCCTTGTGTCCTTGAAGGAGATGATGTTATCTGAGCCACTTGACTATCAAGTATTTTCATGTATTTTTTAGAGATTTCCATCCTCTGATTTAGTTTCTTAATGTCATTCTTCATTTCTAACTAAGTAGCTAGAATCTCCTCAAATATATTTTCTATCCAACATTGTTGATAACTTTGTTGTTATTATGGATGATAGCTTTGTTGTTGTCCCAGTTGATAACTTTGTCGTTGCCCTATTAGATGCCCTTGATCTTGATTGTTCTTGTAGGAGAAGACGGAAGATTCTTCCAACCCGAATTCTATGTGTTGGAGTATGCATTATTTTGCCTCGTGTTGAAGTTGTTGATTGCATCGCATTGTTCAATCTGAGCTAATTGTGCTAAAATAGATCCAAGGGGGCAAGTTTCTTATGTATGTTCCATACCTCCACATGTCTCACAAACTCTTATGGTAGAATTTACCGGATTGGTCCCCATAGATTCAAACTTCGTTGTCAAAGCATCCATCTTTGTAAAAATTAAACATAAAGCATCGATATCATATTTCCCAGGTCACTTAATAGGAATCCTAGGAATGGAGCTTCCACTTCTTTCAGATGCCCACTGATGGTGGGTGAGTGTCACACTCAATTATTCCCTCCACTTCGTCAAGACTTTTATTCATCAAAGCTCCACCAACTGCGAAGTCAAGAGATATTTTAGTCTGATAGTTAATCTCATTATAAAAGGTGTGGATAGGGGAATAATCTGAGCATGTTCTTAAATCTATCCCATGCTTCATAAAGAGATTTACTGTCATTTTTTTGAAGTTAGCATTGTAATTTTGCGAATGTATCATCTTGCTAGGTGGGTATAATTTATCAAGGAATAAGTGCTCACATTTTTCCCAAGTTGAAACACTATTGGCTGGTAATGAAGTGAGCCCCCCTTATTGAGAAGCCAAAAAGAAGAAGTCTTATTGCTTCAGGTGGAACTCTGTTCATTTTCATTGTTCCACAAATCTCGTAGAAAATCTCCAAATGTTGGTTTGGGTTCTCTATAGGTCCTCCTCCAAATTGATGTTATTGGGCTATAATAATTACATCAGGCTTAATCTCAAAATTATTGGCCTTTATGGATGGTTTGATAATGCAAGATCCGAGGCCACATGCATATGGTGATGTATAATCTATTAGAGGTTTGTTCACCATGGCTGATTGACTTGTTCTTCTTCTGATTGTCTCTGTAGATTTTTTCTTTTTCGGAATGTTCTATCTATTTCTGGGTCAATTGACAATAAATAGGTAAATTTCTACTCAATATATGAGAAGGAGAAGAAACTTAGCAGAATGTTGAATCCATATATTTGAAATCCAATCATTGCTTTAGGAGGTAGATGGGATGGAGACTCCAGCTTCGGATTGTAAATTCTTGTCTTGAATGGTGTCGGATCTAGACCACTTGGGTCTTCCTCAAGGGAAAAACTCTCCTCTCATGAAAAGGAGAACTTCTAATTTTTATATGCAGGGGCACGACCCTGCCTCGCAGCGTCACATAGCTATGCCTAGTAGGCACGATTGTGGCGTGTCTTCTGCGCCAAAATAAGGCATGGCCTACCCATGTGAAGTTCGGTGATGAAGCACGACCATGCCTCAAAAACATGACCCTCCTGTGTGTAATGCATTGGAGGAGAATGACAGTGTGTAAAGTCTCTGGAAGAGCTACCTCCGGTGAAATGGGGGACACGATTGTACCTTTGGGCATGACACGACCATGTCAATCTCTAGAGTGATGTTTGAGGAGGTTTTGAGAGACACAATTGTGCCAACTGGGCATGACACTGCCATGTAAAGTTCTAAACCTTGTCTTCCGAGTGTGTTTTCGCTCCAAAATATCATCAAACCGCATCCTGTCATAGAAAACTTCAAAAGAGTAGATCTTCGAACAAATAAGAGTAATCATGCTGATAAATGATAAATGAGATGCAGAACATAAATCATAAACATAAAATGCATGTAAATGTGTGTCAAATGGTGCCTAAGAAACATATATAATATACACATATCAATAAACAAAGAGCTAATTTATATGATAACACATCTCAAAATGAGCTACTCATCAGGGGTATAATATCCTAGGACTCTAAACGATGTGGTTGCAACGCTTGTGTTTGAGTGAACTAAGCTGCCACAACACACATATGGTGATACATCTCCTCAATTTTGGCTTCTCACTCGAGCAAGCCCAACTGAAAATCATCAGCTCTAACATCCTAATCAATCATCGACTGCTTTAATGACATGATTCGATCCCTCAATTCATGATTTCTTGTCGAAACACTAGTACCTCAGTAGATGATGAGGAACTAGCACTACCCCTATCCCCAAAGCCCTTATATAATCGAAGCTAACTTTGGTTTGGGAGCCAAGGAGGTAAAGGGAAGAAGTCTTCTTCCTTCCACGGATGACATCATAATAAATGACATTAATCACATTAGTGGATAGAGTCTATGACTTCTCACGCTCTATATTAGGGTGAGATGCAATATACCAGAAGATCTTATAGATTAGAAAATGCAATAGTATACCTAAAGATAAAAAAACAAAATTTAGCAATGTTTAATCACATTAATAATACCTTAAATATAAATTGAGATATAACAACGACTAAGGTCACAACCACTTGAACTCACAACAGGCTAAGCACGAGGTTATTCTCAAGCTCGCATTTGATTAAGCCAAGATTGTGGTCGCGGCCGACTATGACACTTGTGCGACAACTGCACAACCCTAAATGCCCAGAGAGAGAGGAGAGGGAAAGAGCTTACCTATGTGTCAGAGAAGACCGCGTGCCGGAGAAGATGTTAGTCGTCAATCAAAGTGAGAGAAGAGGAGTTCACTTCAGGAGAAGAAGATAGAGTTGTGTCATACAATTGCAATTATAGCAATGCATTCATAATGCCCATGGCTATATTGTAACAGAATTCTAATTTCATGGTTATATAGCGGTGGAATTATAATCCCATCATAATAATTGGATAAAAATAGGATTTTTGGTTTTGTTTCATGGCTAAAATCCCTATTTTTAACTCAATGATAGCGACGGAATAATAACTCCATCGCTATATGACTACGGAATTAGAATTCTATTGCTATATATCGACAAACATTATAAATTCCTTGCTATAGTTGAGTAAAAATAAGGTCTTTGTTGAGTGGAACAGGTTATTCCTAATGACATTTAGCCACAGAAATAATATTCCGTGGCTACACTACAAGAATTTTTGGATTCAACAACACCCAATAGACAACGGTGTTTTGAAAACCCGTTGTCTTTTTTCATTTAACAACGGTTTTTTCAAAAACTGTTGATGTTGAAAAATTTTTTATGGAAAAAGATAACGGTTTTTAAAAAATCGTTGTCTATGTATGTCAAAAACAACGGTTGTTTAAAAACTGATGTCTATTTGCTTGGTTACGACAACTGGTTTTAATTAACCGTTGTCTATCTGTGTTGCTTTGAAGCAGAAGTCTCACTTCTTTTCTTCATTACTTCCTCTAGGTAATGTTTGCAGTTCCTCTTCCAATGACCGGTCTCACCACAGTGGAAGCAGGTCCCTTCCTTAGACACCTTATCTTTAGCCTTGGATGTAGTAGAGTTGGCCATGCCTTTAGCTTGAGTCTTACCCTTGCCTTTAGGCTTCCATTTGCCTTTGCCCTTTTGTACCATCAGTACATTACTGGTTTTGGTTTTCTTGAGATTAGGTTCAGTAGCTCTTAACATGCTGAGCATCTCAGGCAAAGGCTTGTTAATTTCATTCATGTTGTAGTTCATGACAAATTGATTATACCCCTCCGGCAACGATTGCAGGATAAGGTCCGTTGCCAATTCGTGGCCCAGTGGAAATCCTAGTCTTTCAAGGTTCTCGACATACCCAATCATCTTGAGCACGTGAGTTCCTACAGGAGTTCCTTCTTGCATCTTGCATGCAAATAGGGCTTTAGACACCTCAAACCGCTCGTGCCTAGCTTGCCCTTGATATAGTTTTAGATGCTCAACCATCTCATGTGCATTCATGTTCTCATGTTGCTTCTAAAGCTCAGAGTTCATGGTGGCAAGCATAAGGCATGATACATCAAGTGCATCATCTTGATGCTTCTTGAAAGCATCCTTTTCGGCACGGGTAGCGGTAGCGGCGGGTGCTTCTGGAAGAGATTACTCTTGGACGTACAGTTTTCATTCTTGTTTGAGGACTATCCTTAAGTTTCTGTAGCAGCCTAGGAAATTAGCTCTGTTGAGCTTGTCCTTCTCAAGGACGGATCGCAAAGAGAGAGTATTTGACGTGTTAGATGACATGGTGATCTACAACAGTAAAATTATACAGAAATAAGTATCATATCTAATTTATTTAATTAGGCCTTTAATTAAATGATGCTCCCACTGAATCGTAGAGCTTTGGTTGAGGCTAGTCATGGATGTAGGCAAACTCAATTTACCAACACTACTAGCTCCAAACCAAATAGCAATCATTATTCATGTGGGACAAGATTCATATTATACTTAATCTTGAGTTAGCTTTGGCTAATCGCCCAAGACTTGGTATAATTAGATTGGTAACATTTTACCAATTACATCTCATGCAACTCTTTGAAACAAAGGGTCAAGATTCACATTACACATCATCTTGAGTTAGCTTTGGCTAATCACCCAAAACATGGAATATTTGTTCTCTTACCCAATTTTTCAACTTTTGGGATATGCCTCCAAGTTTCTCAATCTAATTGAGGGGACTTAGTTAAGTCTCACCCAAAGTTTGATAGCGGGACATCACAATTGTCCTCTCACACTCTACCAATATAAAATGCGTCACTTTGCTTTGGCAAACCCAACAACAAATGATCGAGGTAGTTTATGAGTACCAAACTTTGGTAGGCATATCGAGTTGACTTAATTGAGATAACTATTTATCTAATCATGCATCACATACACACATTGCATATATCAATATATAAGCGATAAAACATGACTGGTTATGGCCCGTATACTAAGATCTTCTCAAGCCAATGAGAGGATCGATGGTCAACCTAGGGATAACATCTTCTCCAAGTGCATCCTTTGGTCGTCATGTGTCATCGGCATCCTTCTTGTAACTTCATTCTTAAATGGACACTCCACTCCTCATTTTGTACATTACAATTTAGGGCAACTCGAGTTACATTCGAGTCTAAATCTATTTTAAACTAGAAGAATAGAGATAAGGCACGACACGCAGGCCGTATTATGAATTATAACATGCACACACACACATATTCATCCAATCATATTGGGGTTAAGGCCATAACTATGCAACATGTCATCAATCACATACAATAGATTTAGGACATCCATTTTTATTATGATTGTAAAAAATCTCATGAGCCGAAACCATAGGTTATAAAATTTGTAGAGTACATTCGCATCATAGCACACTTTCATATTTCATATGATGATGCTATAGACATTTAGTTAGATCAACACAAACTTTTGTATCTCGACAAATGCTCATACATTATACAATCTATAATAAAATTATATCCTACTTCTATATCACATATAAAAGTTTTCTAAACATTGTACGATCTTTCGCAAGTGGATCTGATATCACTTAAGGGATCTATAGGTAAAAATATTTAAAATCGCAGCGAAAATAAGATCCCTCGAGCGATCCATGCGAAAGAAAAACTCATACAAAGTGATCTACAATTCTTATCTTATAGGAATACTTTTATCGCGTGCCCTTCACTTATCCCGCTAGCCCTTTTGGTTCGCCGGATCTCTTACACGTTCAAGTGTCTGTGCCTCTATGCGTATCCACATGAAAACGATCTACACCTCGGAGAGGAACCACCTTAGTTGTGCTAGCAACTTGGGATGGTTCACAAAGCACAAGAACCTCCACTATGGAGTTATGGACAAGGAGGAAGAAAGAAGAGGAAGAGAGATGCACCCTCTAGCCTTTGACAAGGGGGGGTATTTATACTCATCTAATGAATACCAAGGGTCTATGTCCCTTGAGCTCCTCTCATTTTAATGCTAATAAAACCCAATGAATACCAAGCCTCTTGGTATTTCTTGAGACTCTTAATATTCTATTCATCTAATGAATAGAATGTCTCTTAGCCTTCCTCTTAAATAATATTTTATTAAACCCTTTAATGAATATTATCCATAATTAAGTGGTTGAGTCTAATCTAAATGATTCTAACTCAAATTAGACTCAATCCCATAATCTAATTGGATTCACTTGAGTCTAACATAATTAATCCAATTCAAATCAAATCTTAGTCAAACCAAGACGAATTAATCTCCGAAGCATCGTGTCCTTAGTGTGTGACCCAATAGGTTCTCGTAACATTGGCAATGTGCCTAAATGCTTTAGACACATAAACAATGAGCAGCATCTAGCAATGCATCATTGCTACCCAAGTAACAAGAAAAGTCGAGATCCGACTAAACCTCCGTGACTATGATAATCTATGACCTTGTCCTTCTATCCTCGATATCTAGATTGACCAATGAGGCATAGACCGTGTCATCCTCAGTCAATCATGTGTTTCTTGATCCCTGAGTAGATTCACTCAATCAAATGAGCTCAATATCTCATATTGACACATTTGAGCATGGTCATGCATTTTAGTAGTCCTACTCGATCAAGGGGCCCACAGATATCACTCTCGTCATATGGGAGGAATAGATCCATCTACATCACTCACATCCCTCTGCATAATTCATTACACACTCAGTGATCGCCTTTATAGTCCACCCTGTTACGAGTAATGTTTGACGATACCAAAGTACATAACTCCTTATGTAGGGAACCGTAGTGACTTCAGGTCTAAGAACTATTCATACTAATAGTCACATGAGAAAGTTTATGACACGCATATGACAATCTATGAAACTTTCTCATGGCAGGTTAATTCAGTACACATTCTCCAATGTATACCCATGTGTCAACTTGATATCACATATCCATGACTTGTCAGCTCAAGTCATCAATTGACCTACATGCTAGTCTCCATGCATTAATATTCTCCTTGAATATTAATACTTGACTAGGAATGGTTTAGTGTAGTATTCTCTACATTATCTCACTATCGATTCAACCAATCGATATAATGTAAATAAGAACCTACTACCCAAGGACATTATTATACTTAATTATTTCGCACAAATACAAAGTAAGTATAATAACCAAACATGCTTTTATTAATGATAGAATATGATACAAAAAGTCTATAGTCAATCATCACATAATTGGCTCTAGGGCTCCTACTAACACAACACGATCTACGCCTCGAAGAGGAACCACCTTAGTTGTGCTAGCAACTTGGGATGGTTCACAAAGCAAAAGAACCTCTACTAGGGAGTTATGGACAAGTAGGAAGAAAGAAGAGGAAGAGAGATCCACCCTCTATCCTTTGACAAGGGGGGTATTTATACTCATCTAATGAATACCAAGGGTCTATGTCCCATGAGCTCCTCTCATCTTAACGCTAATAAAACTCAATGAATACCAAGCCTCTTGGTATTCCTTGAGACTCTTAATATTCTATTCATCTAATGAATAGAATGTCTCTTAGCCTTCCTCTTAAATAATATTTTATTAAATCTTTTAATGAATATTATCCATAATTAAGTGGTTGAGTCTAATCTAGATGAGTCTAACTCAAATTAGACTCAATCCCATAATCTAATTGGATTCACTTGAGTCTAACTCAATTAATCCAATTCGAATCAAATCTTAGTCAAACCAAGATCAATTAATCTCCGAAGCATCGTGTCCTTAGTGTGTGACCCAATAGGTTCTGTAACGTTGTCAATGTGCCTAAACGCTTTAGACACATAAACAATGAGCGGCATCTAACAATGCATCATTGCTGCCTAAGTAACATGAAAAGTCGAGATCCGACTAAACCTCCGTGAGTATGATAATGTATGACCTTGTCCTTCTATCCTCGATATCTAAATTGACCAAGGAGGCATTGTAACGCCCGGTTTTTTTTTCCATAAAGCGGCGTTACGTTAACATACTTAGGGCATGTAGACATCATAAGGCAGCGGAATAACTTTAAGACTTACACATATATGCCCTACTACCATTCCTAACATAATGACATGGGTACTTGGCATATTAACTTCATACTTTGCATCATATCATGTCATGCTTAACATCATGTCATAGAGTCACATAAGCCATTATTCAAACACATAAGTAGCAAACATAAAGTTCTAGCATAAGACCGGTAAACATATTATTTTCGTGGCCAAGTCATTACCACACACACACATTCTTGTCCTCCTGCTGCTTCCTTATTGTCCCCTTGCGTGATCTGCGGTATAAGGAAAATAAGACTATAAACACATCGGCTTAGTAAGACTCTTTCCTACTCACTAAAACCATTCATCACTTAAGCATAAGCACATGAAACATAAACATAACTTTATGCTTGAACTTAACTATAAATAAACTTACATGGCATGATACATGACATAACATGACCATAATTAAAATTTACATGGCATGATACATGGCATAAACATGAACATAATTCAACTTAGCATAGCATAATACATGACATAGACATAAACATAATTCAACTTAACATGGCCTAATACATGACATAAATATAAACATAAATAAACATTCTTAACATGGCATGATACATAAACATAAGTAGACATTCTTAACATGACATGATACATGGCATAAACATAAACATAAGGAAACATTCTTAACATGCATGATACACGGCATAAACATAAATATAAAGCATGAACTAACCTGTATGGCATAAACATAGGCATGCTTTCTATCATATCATATGGCATCTTCTTAACATAACCATAAGCATAAATCATTTACTATCATGCATATTTCTTGACATGAAACATAAGTATAAGATATTACTATCATGGCATAATGCATAACATGAATGAATGAGTCTAATGCATATACATAAGGATGCTTAACTTTTAAAATCATACTTTTAAATACTTAAACATCATCATAACATCATTGGGGGTCCCCGGCTTGTACCACATACATACATCATAAGCGCGCATCCCTAAGTAAATACGAGGTCGCGAGCCCCGACCTTCTAGGGTAAGGACAGCATAGTCTATAGTCCCAGAACCGGGGCGTTCTTAAGGTGTGCATCCCTGTTGCACAGCTTCGGTAGTGCCAGAACCGTGGACAGCATAGTCGGTAGTCCAGAACCGGGGCGTTCTTAAGGTGCCCATCCCTTGGACCCATACTTCGGTCCGGTACAAGCCCATTCATAAAGTAAAATACTTTACATGCTTTATCATTCATAAGACATGGCATACATCTTCATTCATAAAACATGGCATGCATCTTCATTCATAAAACATGGCATGCGTAACGACCCGGCCCGTCTACCGGCCCATTTACCGGCCCTCACGACCGTCGTACCATCGACCATCGACCGTGTCGTCATTCATAACATGGCACGCATCTTTATTCATAGAACATAGCATGCTCTTTCATTCATAAACATAACATGCATCTCCATTATAATCATAACATGCATCTTCATTCATAGAACATGACCTACTTACATAAACATCATTCTTATTCCTAGTGCTTGCATGATCATGGCAATAAGGTAAGCATTGCATTATATTCCTTGAACATGACATGTTTGCATAGACAATTATCCTAACCCATAGAGTTTGCATGATCATGATATCTAAGGTAAACATTGCATTTCATACATAAGCATGGTATTCATCCCAAGCATACATAAGTAGGACTTCCATAAACATACTACCTACCATTCAAGTGCATGGCATAGGACATAAGACATTCATAAATAAACCCTATTAAGCATAGCATCCAATCATAAACATACAATCATGAAACATGGTTCTTAGAGTTAGGGTTATAGGTAACTTAATTGCTACCACATGCTTGAACCTTTATATATACTTCATAATAAACCATAAACCATCATTCTTCAAACCCTAACTCCATCCAAACCCTAAATTCCTTGTTTGGCCGAAACCTATAGGGAAGGGTTCCATCATTCAATTAACATATAAGATAGCATAAGGTAAAGAAACAACCATACATTACTTATAAGACCATGGGGAGCCATTAGGGCTCATGATTAGGGTTATCCCTAACCTTTAGCCCTCCTTCCTAGGGCTGGCCGAAACCCTACAAGGCCATGGGTGCATGGAAAAATTCCATAAAAACCCCAATCAAACATTAAACACCAACCATACTCTACCATAGGGCCATTAGGACCCTTGCTTGAGGGAAGTCCTAACCTTTTTGCCCTAGACCCTTCTTGGCCGAAACCTACAAGGGTCACAAGACCTTGTGAAAATTCACCCAATTCACTTTAAACCTCCTTTTGAATCATGGGGATACCCAAAGTACATTCTTGAAAAGTTAGGCCCAATCCTAACCAAAGAATCATGGTGAGAGTCCCAAACCCTAAGGGGTCTTTAGGGTACTCCAAAAATTCCCCAAAAATTATATTTATTCCATATTCATCATGATAACACATTAGAAAACATGATTTAGATTTTTAACATCATTATGGACCCTAAACCCATGGTGGCCGAATATGATAGGGGTCCAAAGCATAGTTTCCTCAACATCAAACTCAAAACCAACTTTATATTATGCTAAAAATCACAAAGAAACTATTATACCACAGGTGAGGGAGTCTTACATTGGTTGATCTTGATTATAAACCTTAGATTTGGAAGAAGGATGAAGATCTTGTTGCCTCTTGACCACCCCTAGCCCTTGTACCCTTGTAAAAGCCTTGGATCTTGGAGATGGAGCCTTAGGTGAATTTTTTTCCAAGGGAGAACCCCTCTTGGGGTGTTCGGCTAGGATGGAGAAGGAGGGAGGAAGAAAGGTGACTTGATGGAAGAAGAGAAGTAACCCCCCATGCCTCTCTTTATAACTCATCAAGGAGGGTAAGTGAAGAGTCATGGTGTCTCTTCATTTCCCCCTAAGCCTTAACCATAATCCACTTCATTTCTTCATAGCACTCCCTTGCTAGGTGAATTGGTTAGAGCATGCATGGTTGTACAAGAGGTCCAAGGTTCAATCCTTGGTGCATGCACTAATTTTTTTCATTTATTTTTATTTTATTTTTCTAATATTTCGAAAATCCTCTAAAAATTTCCCCATAATTATGTTAATATTTCTCATCAAAATCCCTTTATATTTCTATAAATTTTACCTAAAATTTACCAATAATCATGGTGCTAGAAAGCCCATATAAGGCCCATTAGGGCCTATTTCTCCAATTTAAATTGAAAAAACATGGATTTCTAGGTTAAAATTCGTGTTAATATTCCTAGGTCCCTCGGAAAATTATCTAGTCATGCTCAATATTTTAAAGAAATATTAAGAGAATTTTCCGGGTCGTTACAGGCATAGACTGTATCATCCTCAGTCAATCTTGTGTTTCTTGATCCCCGAGTAGACTCACTCAAACAAATGAGCTCAATATCTCATATTGACACATTTGAGCATGGCCATGCGTTTTAGTAGTCCTACTCGATCAAGGGGCCCACAGATATCACTCCCGTCATATGGGAGGAATAGATCCCATCTACATCACTCACATCCCTCTGCATAATTCATTACATACCCAGTGATCGCCTTTATAGTCCACCCTGTTACGGGTGACGTTTGACGATACCAAAGTACATAACTCCTTATGTAGGGAACCGTAGTGACTTTAGGTCTAAGGACTATTCATACTAATAGTCACATGAGAAAGTTTATGACACTTATATGACAATCTATGAAACATTCTCATGGCGGGTCCAATTCAGTACACATTATGACTTGTGAGCTCAAGTCACCAGTTGACCTACATGCTAGTCTCCATGCATTAATATTGTCCTTGAATATTAATACTTGACTAGGAATGGTTTAGTGTAGTATTCTCTACATTATCTCACTATCGATTCAACCAATCGATATAACGTAGATAAGAACCTACTACCCAAGGACATTATTATACTTAGTTATTTGGCACAAATACAAAGTAAGTATAATAACCAAACATGCTTTTATTAATGATAGAATATGATACAAAAAGTCCATAGTCATTCATCACATAATTGGCTCTAGGGCTCCTACTAACATGAACACGATCTACGCCTCGAAGAGGAACAACCTTAGTTGTGCTAGCAACTTGGGATGGTTCACAAAGCACAAGAACCTCCACTAGGGAGTTATGGACAAGGAGGAAGAAAGAAGAGGAAGAGAGATCCACCCTCTATCCTTTGACAAGGGGGGGGGGGGTATTTATACTCATCTAATGAATACCAAGGGTCTATGTCCCTTGAGCTCTTCTCATCTTAATGCTAATAAAACCCAATGAATACCAAACCTCTTGGTATTCCTTGAGACACTTAATATTCTATTCATCTAATGAATAGAATGTCTCTTAGCCTTCCTCTTAAATAATATTTTATTAAACCCTTTAATGAATATTATCCATAATTAAGTAGTTGAGTCTAATCTAGATGAGTCTAACTCAAATTAGACTCAATCTCATAATCTAATTGGATTCACTTGAGTCTAACTCAATTAATCCAATTCGAATCAAAACTTAGTCAAACCAAGATCAATTAATCTCCGAAGCATCGTGTCCTTAGTGTGTATCCCAATAGGTTCTCGTAACGTTGGCAATATGCATAAACGCTTTAGACACATAAGCAATGAGTGGCATATAGCAATGCATCATTGCTACCCAAGTAACAAGAAATGTCGAGATCCGACTAAACCTCCATGACTATGATAATGTATGACCTTGTTTCTTCTATCCTCAATATCTAGATTGACCAATGAGGCATAGACCGTGTCATCCTCAGTCAATCTTGTGTTTCTTGATCCCCAAGTAGACTCACTCAAACAAATGAGCTCAATATCTCATATTGACTCATTTGAGCATGGTCATGCGTTTTAGTAGTCCTACTCGATCAAGGGGTCACAGATATCACTCCCGTCATATGGGAGGGATAGATCCTATCTACATTACTCACATCTCTCCGTATAATTCATTACATACCTAGTGATCGCCTTTATAGTCCACACTGTTATGGGTGACGTATGACGATACCAAAGTACATAACTCCTTATATAGGGAACCGTAGTGACTTCAGATCTAAGGACTATTCATACTAATAGTCACATGAGAAAGTTTATGACACTCATATGACATCTATGAAACTTTCTCATGGCGGATCAATTCAGTACACATTCTCCAATATATACCCATGTGTCAACTTGATATCACATATCCATGACTTGTGAGCTCAAGTCATCAGTTGACCTATATGCTAGTCTCCATGCATTTATATTGTCCTTGAATATTAATACTTGACTTGGAATGGTTTAGTGTAGTGTTCTCTATATTATTTTACTATCGATATAATGTAGATAAGAACCTACTACCTAAGGATATTATTATACTTAGTTATTTGGCACAAATACAAAGTAAGTATAATAACCAAACATACCTTTATTAATGATAGAATATGATAAAAATGTCCCTAGTCAATCATCACATAATTGGCTCTAGGGCTCCTACTAACAATCTCCCACTAGCACTAGTGTCAATCACAGTAATATCTAATACCCAGTGACCTGGTATAACCATCATTCTTGCTTTGTGCCAAAGCCTTGGTCAAAGGATCTGTCATGTTAGAATCAGTGTGTACTCTGCATATCATCACATTTCCTCTATCGATGATCTCTCGAATGAGATGGAAGCGCCATAGTATGTGTTTGGTCCGCTGATGAGAGCGAGGTTCTTTAGCCTGCACAATAACCCCATTGTTGTCACAATTGAGGTCTATCGGGTCTACTATGCTAGGAACCACACCAAGCTCTGTAATGAACTTCCGGATCCAAACAGCCTCTTTTGCTGCCTCAGATGCAGCAATATACTCGGCCTCTATTGTAGAATCTGGGACTGTGTCCTATTTCGAACTCTTCTAGCTCACAATGCCACCATTCAAACAAAATACATACCCTGACTGCGATCTGAAATCATTCCTGTTTGTTTGGAAGCTTGCCTCACTATAACCCTTTATAGCTAGCTCCTCATCGCCTCCAAATATTAAGAAATATGCTTTCGTCCTTCGTAAGTACTTAAGAATATTCTTGACAGCTGTCCAGTGACTTTCACCTGGATCTGACTGGTACCTGCTCGTCATGCACAAAGCATACGAGATATCTGTTAGTATTGTGAGAGAAGTGTCCTAAGGCAATCGCCTTATGATTGTAATCATTTATTTTAATAAATGAATATTCACTATTTGAGTATACATGTTTGTGTATTTGATTGAGATCTTAAACTCATTTACTGAATGTCCGCAATATAATTCACAGCATGAGAGAATTTGTGATGAATTCACAACTAGTGATTATCTCTACATGTGCAATTGTGAACTATTGAAATTGTCCCTAGTCGATGAATTGATAAATACGGACACTATCAATTCTGGTCAGACTAGCATGGGTTATTCTCTAATCAGCTGATTCTCACTGGCTGGAGACATTGGGATGTCCGGAGATAAACATGAATGCTAGTTAAGGGAACTAGTTCATTGGAGTGACTGGCTGTAAAACTTCATATGGTAATCTACATATAGATATGTCAATGAAGTTCTTACTGCAGCTTAAGTGCGATGTTCCTTTGACTTACGGTGTTCAAGTCATCTTGGTCATGGAGACTTATACTTTGACATCTTAAGCAAGCATCTCTAAGGAGGTGTGGACCCAGGATGGTTGGGTATAAGCCGAAGTGCCCGAAGATGTTTGAACAGCCTACAAAGGATTCACCACTCCTTGCGAGGAGATGTATACCCAAGGCCTATCGTCGGATTGTTACTCGAAGCCTCTGGCCAGAGTATCACATGTTCAGAGTATGAATCTCTCAGATACATGAGAGTAACTAGAATCCGTTGGACGAGAAAGACATTACTTGGGCTAGGTGTGACGTAGTCAGCCTAGTGGGGACTGACACACATAGACCGTGTCCTGAACCAAGTGGGTATAAGATGGTGAAGGGAATGAGGCACGATTCATTAAAGCTGTTGAAGGGTTTCAGAATAGTTTCTGAGGTCAACCGTTGATCTTTCGATTAATTGGGGATCATGATGTACTACTAGGTGCCACTCATGATCGTTCTATAATTGGTTAATTATAGACGGCCAACATAAATCGAAAGCCTATTTAGTCACACGCACTACGAGTGATCCGAGGGATTTAAAACGAGTTGAAAATTGGATTTTCCGATCAAGAGAGATAAGTCGAATCTGAATTTTTCAGAGACGCGTCGGAAGCATAAAATGGCTAAGTCTTTTGAAGACTTATTGGACGAATTAAATGAGTTTAATTCGTACGGTTTCGGCTTGGGTTTGGCCGGCCAAAGAGGGTCCCTACCCTCTTTGTTTGGCCGGCCACAATAAAAGGGGAGAACCAAATTGTTTGGTTCAAATTTTAAAATAAACCGCGCGTGGTTGATAAATACTATTTTATTGATTATTTGAGTTGCTAAAATCCATGTTTGACCTATGTTTTTATTGCTAAAATTGTGAAATTGCCCTAGGTTTTAGAACTTACTCTTATTTTGGACTTAATTGCAAATTTCCATATATTTGGATTAATTGGCCACTAAATTTTGAATCTATTTTTTTTGTAGGCATGAAGGTTCATGGATCTAGGGCATATTGGGTCAAACTTGAGTCGGAAGTGACCCGGATCGAATTATCAAGATTATGATTAAATCTGGGCCGTCCGATTCAAGAGCGGCTAGATCTGAGCCATCCGGGACCATCTGAAGCAATCCGAGCTAGGGCTAGGGTTGATCAAGCACCCTGATCAAGATCTGAAGGTTTCATCCAAATCAGAGCTAAATCAACCGTTGGATCAAGCTCGGAGGGCTCTAGATCGTCCATTCAAAGAGTAGGGTAATCTGGACCATCCGTTGCACATCTGGAGGATCCGAGCTACCACAAGGCAGATCCTGACCCCAGATCATCATCATCAATGTTTGGCTCAAATCACAGCAAGATCAGCCGTTGGATCTCCTCCGATCAATCTGGACCGTCCGTGCTTAAGTATTTAATCAAAAATCTGCAGCAGCTAACCTTCGTCGCGTCTTCAGTGTTCTTCGCCGTTCTTCCACCGTTCTTCATCGTTTCTTTAGATTTTGCATCCAAGAAGGCGTGACCACCTCAACTTCCATCCCTGATCAAGAATTGAGTCTTTGGTGATCGTTGCTTGAAGAATTCTGCTCATTTGCGCTGGAACAGGGATTGCTTGAGGGTTTCGGCAATTCCTCAGTCCGACCACTGTCTTCTCTTCCACAGTCCATCTCCAAGCTTCTGAGCCATTTGTAGGGGTTCTCAGGTGAGCTCAGAAGCTTCCCAATTCATCATCGTAGCTCCACCTATTGAGATAGAGAGATTCGGATTGTAAATTCCAACCAAGCGCAAATAGGAACAGAATCGACTTCAGAAACAAATTTCCACTGATTTACTGAGCCTAGGGGTTCGAAGCCAGCTCTTGATTGACAACCAAGAAGTTCTTGAGCTTAGGAAGGGTTGAGGAGTAGTTTAGCTAGCTAATTTTCCTGTTTTTGTAGCTGTAATTTCATTTCTGCCGAATTTGTTTTGTTTCTGAAAATTTCAGTTATCAGCTGTCTTAGTTTTTAATTCTGAATTGTTTAGCTTCATTAGGTTTTAATCCTTAGAGCTAAGTAGTTTAAGAGCTTGTTTAGATGACAATTAGATTCAATTTCAGTAGTTTGTAGTTTCATTTCTTGCGTGCCAAATTCTAGCTAGCGTGCCAAGTAATTCTGAATTTTTCAATCTGTTTCTGCTGCAGTTTGTATTTGAATTGCCGGCCAAACTCAGAGATCACTAGGTTCATTGCTCCTTAATCTAGTTTCAAGTAGTGTTCTTAGTTGTTCCATTAGTTTTGCATCCAACTAGTTAATCTATTCTAATTCTGCTCATCATTTCTGAAATTTCTGAACATTCAAGTTTAGTTTTCGGTTTGTGTCTTAAGTGAACTACTTTAGGACTGGTTTTCTTCATTCATTCCTGCCAAGTTTTTCATTGATAGTTGCTTGCCAAATTGCATTCGGTCAGCTTGCCAAGTTTTTCACTGATACTTGTTCAATTTCTGAATTTTGAATGTTTTTCATTTTATCAAGCTTGTTTGTTTCCGAAAACTCCCAATTCTGCCTTTACTTAATGGCTTAGCATTTCTTTTGATTTGTTGAAATCAGGAAACAGTTTTCAAAAAAATCTGGTGAGTGCTTGATTAGGTTTTCATTGGTTGAGCTATTTAGTGCCAATTTCTTGTTTAGTTCATTAGATCGAGGTTCTTATTTTTCCATTGCAATTTCACTTTTATTTACAACCCAAACCAAATAATTTATCTGAAACCCAAAAACATAAACGACAGAAAAACACGAGCTCGAATCAAACACGACAACTAGCCCCGAGAAAAATATGACCTGTGGCCCCTTTGCTACATTTTTATATTTCCATTGCAAAAAGGGTTTCCAGTTATTCATTCACATCTAAATTTGAGGCCCACATTCGTGACACATAGTTTGGGTCCGTCAAATTTTTGGCGCCGTTGCCGGGGAAGCAACTAGTTGATTTGTTTGATTTTTGCTTGTGCACTTATTTCATATCATTCTTGATTTATTTTTTGTGCTTATTGTTATATCTTTTGATTTGATTCTATTTGTTTTATCTCTTTATCCACTTTTACTGCGATTTTGTTTGTTTTATGACCAGGTCTTCAGGTGGTGATTTAGAAGAATTCGACCCTGAGATTGAGAGGACTTTCAGAGCTAGGAGGAGCCAGGGCATTCTTTCTGAGACTACAGATATCCCTCCTATTCAGACTATCTTCACTCACTCAGGCAGTGACATGGCAGACCACCAAAGAACCATGAAGGAGCTCGCAGCACCAGATGCTGCATTTCAGTACTCCAGCATAGCTTATCCAGAGCTGGGAGGGAATTTTGAGTTAAGATCTGGACTTATTAATTTGCTGCCAAAGTTTCAGGGATTGACTGGAGAGGATCCCAACAGACACCTGCACGAATTCCATGTGGTATGCTCCACTATGAAGCCTCAGGGCATTTCTGAAGAAGACATCAAGCTGAGAGCTTTCCCTTTCACATTGACAGGAGCAGCAAAAGACTGGTTTTATTATCTGCCTACAGGACATGTGTCTAGTTGGATCGCTATGAAGAAGGCATTTTTGGAAAAATATTTCCCAGCCTCCCGTACAGCTATAATCAGAAAAAGTATCTGTCGGATTCAACAAGTGGTGGGCGAGACACTATATGATTACTGGGAGAGATTTAACAAGTTGTGTTCAAGTTGCCCCCAGCATCAAATTAGCGAGCAATTATTGATTCAATATTTTTATGAGGGACTGCTGCAGATGGACAGAGTTATGATAGATGCTGCAGCTGGAGGGGCCCTAGTGAACAAAACGCCAATGCAAGCTAGGGAGCTAATTTCTAATATGGCTGAGAATTCCCAACAATTTGGAAGCAGAGCCTTGACCACCAGAGGAGTGGGTGAAGTTCAGGTAGTTCCTACTGATAATAAAGAGATAAGGAATTCATTGGCAGAGATCACATCACTCATTAAGGAGTTGAAGGTTAATAATGCAAATCAAGGCTCAACTCTTTCAGTACCTCCACAGTCTAATCAAGTGATAAGTGTGTGTGGCATTTGCTCTAGTCAGGAGCATACTTCAGATTCATGCCCCACCCTCCAACAGGACGAGACAGTGGCTGCATTAGTGAGAGGACAATTCCAAGCAAGAAACAATCCGTATTCCTCTACTTATAACCCCGGTTGGAGGAATCATCCTAACTTGAGGTATGGGAACGCTTTCTATCAACAAGACCCTCAACCACAGCCCTCACAGCAGCATCTACCGAATTTCCAGCAGCCCCAACAAACTCAGAACAATCAGCAAGCTTTTCAGCCATCAAACCAAAATTTTCAGCCCCCGTTTCAGCCTAATTCCCAACAAATTCAGCAACAATTTCAGAAGTTCGAACCTCAATTCCAGCAATATCATCAAGGGCAGCAAGGCTTGCAATCATTCCCAGCTTTCCAAGCTCAAAACCAACAAAATTTTCAGCCTCCACAGCCCTTGAATCAGAATTCACAGCCCTACAATCAAGGGTTTCAAAGTCAGAGTTTTCAGCCTTCGCCACCTAATTTTCCATTTCAAAATCAAAACTTTCAAGGCTACAATTCCCAGCAAGGTTTCCAAGCCTATCAGCCATTCCAACAGCCCCAACAGCCATGTTTTCAACAAAATCAGCAAGCTCAACAATTTCAGCCTACTTCATCCTTTCAAAATCAGTCAAGGAGCTATTCTAATCAAGGAGGCTATGGAAGCTCGAGTGGAGGAAATCAGCCCCAATAGAGGGTTGAGGATATGTTTCAACAGATGATGCAGCAACAACAAGCTTGGCAACAACAACAACAACAACACAATCAAAATGTTGAGAGGCAAATAGGGCAATTGGCTAGTGGGATCAATCATAATCAAGCACAAGGATCAAGTCATCTCCCTTCCCAAACTGTTCCTAATCCTAAAGGAAATGTGAGTGCTATTTATTTGAGGAGTGGGAAGGTCACTTCATCTCCAAAGAATCCAAGAGCAGATTTTTCAGAAAACCGGACAGCAACTGCAATTCCAGCTCAGAACATGCATGAAACGACTTCAAATTCAGCTGATTCCACCCCTAGCCCGTTCCCAACTCCCTCCTCAAGTAACCCTCCAAAAATGGAGGAAAACGGAGAAGAAATCAGTGCCGAGACGTAAGGGACAGCAGCCACTTCGCAGGGGACAGCAACCAAAATTTCAGCCTCTCCACCTCCGGCCAAAGAAGATGACTTTAGGGTTCCCTTACCCTTTCCACAGCGGAAAACACTAGCCAAAAAGCAAATGGAGGAGGAGAAGGCTAAAGAATTCAATGAACTAGTGGAACTTTTCAGTAAGGTAGAGATAAATGTACCTTTGTTGACCATGATCAAGCAAATTCCAAAGTATGCTAAGTTTTTGAAAGATCTTTGTGTTCACAAAAAGAAACTTAAGGAAAATGAGTTGGTCAGCTTTGGGAAGAATATCTCAGCACTTATCCACACTATTCCTCAGAAGTGTGAAGACCCTGGGATGTTTACTGTATCTTGTGAGATAGGGAGCACCACATTCCACGATGCTATGCTTGATTTAGGAGCTTCCATAAATGTGATGCCCAGGTCAGTATTTCAGATGCTCGGCATAGGCCCTTTACAACCCACTGGTGTGGTGATACAGCTAGCAGACAGGAGCCAGACCCGCCCAGCAGGTATGATTGAGGATGTTTTGGTGAAGGTAAAGGAGCTAATATTTCCTGCAGATTTTTATATCTTGGATATGGAGGGAGATTATCTTGCACACCGTTCTCCACTTATTCTAGGCAGACCTTTTCTGAAGACGGCCAGAACAAAGATTGATGTATATGCCGGTACACTTTCCATGGAGATTGGAGATACGGTTATTCAGTTTAGCCTTTTCGATGCTATGAAGCATCCGAGAGAGGATCACTCCGTTATGAGCATGGACAGTCTTGAGCAGCTGGCGCAGGCAGAGTTAGAGGCTGAGGGATTTCTAGAGGATTTTTCTGGAGGAGCTATTCATTCAGAGGAGGCTGAGAGAGTATTTACTGCTGAGACTGAGGAATTTTCAGATGCATTTACAGCTGAAGAGATTATTCTAGGTGTAGGGGATTGCACAGAGCCCCAAGGATCACCTATTTCTGTTGAGATTCAAAGTGTAGGGGATTGCACAGAGCCCCAAGGATCACTTGTACCAGTTGAGTGCCTACTAGAACTTGAACCTGATATGGAACCTATACTTGACCAGGAGGAAGCTATGGACACATCTATCATTGTGGAACCTCCAGGTATTTTTCAGCATGATCAGGTAAGTATTTCTTTTATTTTTTTGGAAACATCAAGAGAGGTACCAAAAGTTGATTTTATTGGCTGCGATACATTTCTTGATTTGTCATGTGTGGGAAATAATTGGGAAAATTTCATTGGAGTATCCAAAATAGATTTCATTGATTATGATAAGTGTCTTGATGCATCTTGGGTAGATATTCATTATAAAAAATTCTTTGAGATGCCTAAAATTGATATTATTGAATGTGATGCATTTTTGGATACATTTTATACAAAGACTGATATTATTTCATTTCTTTCTTACCCTGCACGCTTGAGAGGGGTATTACATGGTTTTGCAGGGTCCAGAAGACTTCTGGAGTGGGAGCTTCATCTGAATAGACTCAAACCTCCTGGAATGTGTTCCAAAAAGAATAAAGAGGGAGTCGATTTTACTTTAATTCAAAACACTCTACCTCTTAAATGGGTCTTGTATTTAAATAACCTTCGTCCACCTGAACAGGTTGCTGTTAAGTCCAAGTGTGGGGGAGCGATGCACAGTAAAGTTGAACAAATGAAAGAAGCTCTTTCGCACACCCTGACTCCTCCACTACCACGGTGGAGGCTATTTCTTGACAGACTCCGACCGCCGGAAATAAAAGGGAGTTTGATTTTTGTTGCCTTTTCCTTTATTGCATGTTTTCACTCTTAAAATGAGTTCTTGTTAATAAATAAGTGAGTAGAGTAACATGACATGAATAAAATCATTGTAAATACCATGTCTTGTGTTTTAGCACTTTTTCTTGCATGATTAGGAATAAATGTATCCCTCTAGGTTATCTTATTGTCATTTTAGAGTCTTTTGAAAATAAATTAAATTTGGTTGTCAAAACTTAGGGTTTGAGTTCATGGATGAATTCTTGGATGCTTGAGTACTACTTGGTTTTAAATTCTTAATTGATGACTTGAGATGAATTGATTTTACCTAGTGAGAATTAGCCTTATATTTGTGATACACACATGTTATTGTGCTCTAGAACTTGCTTAGGTTCTTTCAAAACCATATTTCAATGATTGGATCACATCTATAGAGGTTTATCACTTTGTTTACCTTTTCATATCCATTTTAGCAAAAATCATGTTAATTCCATATTTCTTTACTTATTTTCTACTCTTACCCTAACTTTTCTACGGACTTGTTGTTTGAAATGTTTCTAATGCTATTTTGCCCGAGACGGACAAAGAATTAAGTGTGGGGGAGTGATTAGTGATTTGGAATCAATTTGTATTAAAAGAGGCAATTCATGTCAACGAAAAAAAATTTTCTGCTTTTTCATGTGCCAAGTGAATAAGCAAGAGAGATGGAAGCAATTGGAGATCTAGCTTCCTTATCATATTTTGAAGAGTCGAGTGGAAAGCAATGGAGAAAGTAAAGAAAATGGCACATCAACAAAAGAAAAAAAAATGTTTGTGCCATTACAAAAACCTGTGCCAAGTTAAGTGCAGAAATTGTTTACCATATCAATATGGAGGCTGGAATTTGACCTACTGAAATCATCAGAATTAAAGAGATTTGCAAGTATTGCTGGTAAGGGTTAAGCAAAGTTATCCGAGAGCTATGAAAGAAGCCTGAAATGCAGCTGTAAAAAAATTCAAAAGGCTGAGTAAAAGTTGAAAAGAAGCTGTGAAATTGGAGCTGGGAATTCTGAATGGCAGTGCACTTGTTGCTACCTAGTGCGAAATCTGAATGCTTAATCTGAATTCTGAATTGAAGCTGAATTGAGTCTGATGTAGAAGCTGCACACAAATTGTATAATCTGAAGACAAGAGAAATTTGTGCCAAAAACCAGAGGAAGGAAAGAAAATCTGGGCAGTGAAGTGAAGATGAGAGAAATCTGAAAAGAAGCTGATCAGTAGGAGAAAGGAAATGGCACAAAATCTGAGCCAAAATGAGGAAGCTGGGCTGCTGAAATTCTAGGCTGAAGGATACAAGCTGACTTGATAGTATTATCTTGAATTGCAGCTGTATAGATCAGAGATTTGAGTGTAGTTAAACTGATCTGGATTGAATTTGAGAGGACTTCTAACCAGGGATCAAAAAAATTCTGAAAAGGGCAGCAGGTTATCTGAATTAAAGTGCTGAAACCATGAAATGGAGGAAGAGCATTTGATAGCTAAGTTTTTGAGAAATCTTGGACTTTTAAACCTGATCGAATGGAAGCTGAGAAGTCAAAAGTGATGAGCACACCCATCACGGATTAGAAGAATATGGCTGATGGAATGTTGAAAAGAAAAGAAAAAAAAGAAAATGCAGTGAAGGAAAAGGCTGAAATTCAATGTGTTGAATTGAATTTGTGAGTGGAACACTTAAGGATTTCACTGCTATTTGATGCAAGTACTATGTGATGCCAATTGTTTGGGAAATCAGAGTCTTGATTCTGAAAATGAATTGACGTGAAGCTTGTGAGCTAACCAAAAGCTGAGAAGAAATTCTAAAACTGCCCAAATCTGCCCTGCATTGCATTATAAGCTGAGAGTAATCTGAATTTTGAGGAGCTATAAATCAAGATATTAAGTGTAAAACGTATCTGAAGTTGAAGGTGCACATTCAATTTCGGATCTAAGAAAAACAAATGGCTGCTAGAAGTTTCGAAGTGGAGCAAAAAAAGAGAAAAGAAAAGGAAGAAGTGACTGAAATTAAACTTTGTGGGCAGAATTTTCAAGTGGGATAATTCAAACTCTACACTACACTAATGGATGCTAACTGCTGTCGAGTATTTAAGACATCAGAGACTTGAGATGGATTTAGAGCAGGAATTTACAGCTGAATAAAAAAAAAGAATGGAAGAAGAATGTGCCAACTTGTAAAGGAATGTATTGTGGAACGAGATGCTATAGAGGGGGTGAATATAGACAATCGCTCCCTTGAAAATTACACATTCTGCAACTCAAATATCAGTAGCACAGCGGAAAGAATGGAAAACAGAGTATGCAGAAAAAAAATGAGAGCAAAGCACACAAACTAGTAAGATCGCTAACAAGGAGGTTACAACGTTCGGGGATAACTTGCCCTACTCCTTGCGTGCCTTGAGGTGGCGATCCTTGATCGGCAGATCAAGCCCGATTAACACGGATATGAAGCAACCTTCTCGGTGGAGAAACCTCTCCACAGTGTGTTTCAAACAATGATATATAATGAGCACAATGAAACAACAACAAGAAAGATCTTACTCAAACACTTAGCAAGGATTAAACACAGCAAGCTTCCCGAGCTCCACCCAGTGGCGATCTCACGCAGACCCCTGTCTGCTTCGTGTCTTCCCACTGTCGGACTCCCAGCTTCTTGTTTTCTCCTTCAAGCGCTCAAGTATGATGAATGCTTCTCAATAGCTTGCTTAGAATGGATGAAGAACTCAAGAACAGCAAGCTTCTAGCAGCAGAACGCAAGAACACACAAGTTTTCAAAACTGAATCTCATACTGAACTCAACTCTCGCGTTTCTTTTTGTTTCTCCGCCAAGCGACAGGTGACACCATCTCTGTAGCTCCCATCTACTCCTCTACCAACGCCAGCCTCTACTGAGCTATCTCTGGACTCACTGAGCTCCTCAGTCGAGCTCCAGTCTTAGCTCCAGTCCGCAGCTCGCCGTTGCAACCTGAGATGGGAAAAGGGACAAACCTGCTCCAAGGAAAGCACTCTTTGACTTCTCCTTGAGTGTTTGAATCCTCCCCTGTCACCTGAAACTCAATCAGAGCATTAGAGCAGAAGATCACAAAGCATATCACATACATCAGCAAATCAGATACGATCAGACGCTCTGACGACGTCTGACAGTGAAATTTGAATTAAAGTGATCGGTCACCGGACCGATCCAGGGTGCGTGGATCGATCACCAGACCGATCCACTGCTTTGCTGGGATTCCCAGCTCTCGCAGCTATACACGCTTGATCGGTCACCAGACCGATCAGGGTGGATCCTGATCGGTCACCAGACCGATCAGATTGGATCCTGATCGGTCACCCAGACCGATCAAAGCAGATGAACAGTTACTTTTTAATCAAACCCAAGGTTCCTGATCGGTCACCGGACCGATCCAAGGCTCTGATCAGCAAGGGAACTCACTCACTGTTTGCTCCCTGATCGGTCGCCAGACCGATCAGGAGCAAGACAGCAAGGAAGCAGCCTGCTCCCTGATCGGTCTCCGGATCGATCAGGAGCCACACAGTAGATTCCCAATCTCACTGTGTGCTCCCTGATCGGTCACCAGTCCGATCAGACATAGCTGGATTGGTCACCAGACCGATCCACTAAGGAGCAGCGTGCCAACAGTCCCTGATCGGTCACCAGACCGATCCAGTGACTCTACCTAGCCCTCCAAGCTAGGGATTCATCCACCTTAGCCCTCCAAGCTAAGGATTTTTCCATCTAACTCTCCAAGTTGGGAATTTGCACCTAACCCTCCAAGTTAGGACTTTTCACCTAGCCCTCCAAGCTAGGACTTTTCACCTAGCCCTCCAAGCTAGGACTTTTCACCCAACTCTTCCGAGTTAGAACATCATCCAACCTAGCCCTCCAAGCTAGGCACCTGACCCTCCAAGCCAGGACTTTTTCACCTAATTCTCCAGGATGGGAATTTGCACCTAACCCTCCAAGTTAGGACTTTTCACCTAGCCCTCCAAGCTAGGACTTTTCACCCAACCCTTCCGAATTAGGACTTTTCCAACACCTAACCTCCCAGGTTAGGATTTTCAACACCTAGCCCTCCAAGCTAGGATTTTCCACACCTAACCTCCCAGGTTAGGATTTTCCAACATCATGCCTAATCCTCGATTAGGACTTAATCATAATCATCACAATCATCACACCTAACCTCCCAGGTTAGGGTTTTCCATATCATGCCTAATCCTCGATCAGGACTTAATCATAATCCACCTAACCTCCCAGATTAGGATTTTCCATATCATAATCATCCTCCTAAACTAAAATCGTTGTCAACACCAAAACAACAATCAGGGTCAGACTGCATCAACAGTATCAAGAGTGAGTTTCAAGAGTTAGTGAAAGATGTATGTGAGCATAAAATCTTTGTTCTGAATTGTTATTTGAAGTCTCAAGCTCTCTGATAAAATCTCTGATCCAAATGTGCTCCATTGTAATACTTGAGAGCAAAGAAAAAAAAAGAAAACAGTTTGAAGAAGAAAAATTTGTGAAGCAAATCCTTTGATTGAGTTGTTTGAATTCTCCACTGCTATTTGAACTAGATGGATTGGAGATGATTCTGAAAAGGACTTGGGAGCTGAGCACGACATGATTGAATAAAATGAGACCCAAAACAGAAGTTAACAGCTGAAGAAAAAAGAAGAAAAATCAGAAAAGAAGGAAACAAAAGAGATAAAGTGGCACACAATTGAGTTGGCACCATGAATCAAGTGAAGTTTCCCTCATCTGAATCAAACCTTTGTTCCAATACATTCTGAGCTTTACTAGAGAGAAAGAAAAGAAAAAGATTTGATGAGGAGAAAAGAGAAGGATCCAAATGGCACGCAATTGAAGGAAGTGGCACAATGAAGTCAAATGAAGTTTTCTTCACCCAAATCAAAGGAATTGTTCAAATTCTTACTCCATCAATCAGATTTGATTTGAAGAGGGGCAAAGCACATTGGAAACATCTTTGAGCAACCAAGTCTCCCACTTTATCATTTTTTCCATTTTCTTGGTTTTTATTCCAATTCTCGCCATTTTCCATTTTTTCATTTGTTTTTGTAGATGTTGATCCTAATCATGAATAATGGTGGAGATTAGATAATAAGCAAGTCTATGGTAGTGTAAGAAGCATGTGTGTTTGAGTGAGCTCCACTTCCATCATCAAGTTAGAATTTAAGGAGAGAGCCACCAAAAATTTTCCTTGAAAGGCTAGTGATTTAAATTCATCTCAATGACTCATGATTGATGAAAAGGCTAAGTTGTTGATTTAAGGACAAGATACTAATCCATAGAGCTTAGATTTATGAGAATTGACAACCTTAGGTAATTTCTTTTCATTTGCTTCTAATTATGCTTAAGAAAGCCTAAGGGATACATATTTAGTTGTTTCGCGAGACGCTCAAGGTTAAGTGTGGGGGAGTTGATAAATACTATTTTATTGATTATTTGAGTTGCTAAAATCCATGTTTGACCTATGTTTTTATTGCTAAATTTGTGAAATTGCCCTAGGTTTTAGAACTTACTCTTATTTTGGACTTAATTGCAAATTTCCATATATTTGGATTAATTGGCCACTAAATTTTGAATCTATTTTTTTTGTAGGCATGAAGGTTCATGGATCTAGGGCATATTGGGTCAAACTTGAGTCGGAAGTGACCCGGATCGAATTATCAAGATTATGATTAAATCTGGACCGTCCGATTCAAGAGCGGCTAGATCTGAGCCATCCGGGACCATCTGAAGCAATCCGAGCTAGGGCTAGGGTTGATCAAGCACCCTGATCAAGATCTGAAGGTTTCATCCAAATCAGAGCTAAATCAACCGTTGGATCAAGCTCGGAGGGCTCTAGATCGTCCATTCAAAGAGTAGGATAATCTGGACCATCCGTTGTACATCTGGAGGATCCGAGCTACCACAAGGCAGATCCTGACCCCAGATCATCATCATCAAAGTTTGGCTCAAATCACAGCAAGATCAGCCGTTGGATCTCCTCCGATCAATCTGGACCGTCCGTGCTTAAGTATTTAATCAAAAATCTGCAGCAGCTAACCTTCGTCGCGTCTTCAGTGTTCTTCGCCGTTCTTCCACCATTCTTCATCATTTCTTTAGATTTTGCTTCCAAGAAGGCGTGGCCACCTCAACTTCCATCCCAGATCAAGAATTGAGTCTTTGGTGATCGTTGCTTGAAGAATTCTGCTCATTTGCGCTGGAACAGGGATTGCTTGAGGGTTTCGGCAATTCCTCAGTCCGACCACTGTCTTCTCTTCCACAGTCCATCTCCAAGCTTCTGAGCCATTTGTAGGGGTTCTCAGGTGAGCTCAGAAGCTTCCCAATTCATCATCGCAGCTCCACCTATTGAGATAGAGAGATTCGGATTGTAAATTCCAACCAAGCGCAAATAGGAACAGAATCGACTTCAGAAACAAATTTCCACTGATTTGCTGAGCCTAGGGGTTCGAAGCCAGCTCTTGATTGACAACCAAGAAGTTCTTGAGCTTAGGAAGGGTTGAGGAGTAGTTTAGCTAGCTAATTTTCCTATTTTTGTAGCTGTAATTTCATTTCTGCCGAATTCTGTTTTGTTTCTGAAAATTTCAATTATCAGCTGTCTTAGTTTTTAATTCTGAATTGTTTAGCTTCATTAGGTTTTAATCCTTAGAGCTAAGTAGTTTAAGAGCTTGTTCAGATGACAATTAGATTCAATTTCAGTAGTTTGTAGTTTCATTTCTTGCGTGCCAAATTCTAGCTAGCGTGCCAAGTAATTCTGAATTTTTCAATCTGTTTCTGCTGCAGTTTGTATTTGAATTGCCGGCCAAACTCAGAGATCACTAGGTTCATTGCTCCTTAATCTAGTTTCAAGTAGTGTTCTTAGTTGTTCCATTAGTTTTGCATCCAACTAGTTAATCTATTCTAATTCTGCTCATCATTTCTGAAATTTCTGAACATTCAAGTTTAGTTTTCGGTTTGTGTCTTAAGTGAACTACTTTGGGACTGGTTTTCTTCATTCATTCCTGCCAAGTTTTTCATTGATAGTTGCTTGCCAAATTGCATTCGGTCAGCTTGCCAAGTTTTTCACTGATACTTGTTCAATTTCTGAATTTTGCATGTTTTTCATTGTATCAAGCTTGTTTGTTTCCGAAAACTCCCAATTCTGCCTTTACTTAATGGCTTAGCATTTCTTTTGATTTGTTGAAATCAGGAAACAGTTTTCAAAAAAATCTGGTGAGTGCTTGATTAGGTTTTCATTGGTTGAGCTATTTAGTGCCAATTTCTTGTTTAGTTCATTAGATCGAGGTTCTTATTTTTCCATTGCAATTTCACTTTTATTTACAACCCAAACCAAATAATTTATCTGAAACCCAAAAACATAAACGACAGAAAAACACGAGCTCGAATCAAACACGACAACTAGCCCCGAGAAAAATACGACCTGTGGCCCTTTGCTACATTTTTATATTTCCATTGCAAAAAGGGTTTCCAGTTATTCATTCACATCTAAATTTGAGGCCCACATTCGTGACACATAGTTTGGGTCCGTCAGTGGTTTGATTTATAAAATTATGGATAAAGAAATTTATATAAACGGATTTATTTTTCATGGAAATTAAAATGAACCATGGATTGGTTTATTTTATAAAATCAATAATAGATTGATTTACCATGATAAAGAAATTTATATAAAGAAATTTATATAAACGGATTTATTTTTCATGAAAATTAAAATGAACCATGGATTGGTTTATTTTATTTTATAAAATCAATAATGGATTGATTTACCATGATAAAGAAATTTATATAAAGAAATTTATATAAACGGATTTATTTTTCATGGAAATTAAAATGAACCATGGATTGGTTTATTTTATTTTATAAAATCAATAATGGATTGATTTACCATGATAAAGAAATTTATATAAAGAAATTTCTTCCCATAATAAAAGGGGAGACATGCTTGTTTTTATTATAAATAAAGTTATAATAAAACTTGGCATAACGGAATAATTCATAGAAAAATTTATAAGATAAATTTCTTATGAAAATTTATTCCGTTAAAATGATACTTGGCGATTAAGAGGCTACTATATAAAGGTACCAAGGCAAGGCTTGGAAATCAATCCAAGAGATCAAGGATTCTTGCCTAGCCTCTCTCCCTCTCCTTCTCTCCCTCTCCCTCCTCTAGTGGCGCCGGCCCTAGAGGCCCTCCTTTTGGTTGCCGTGAGCTTCCACCACCAAGAAGAGGCCGAAGAAGAAGAAGAAGCGGGCGCGACACCTTCCTTCCTCCCGGAATCTTGATTCCGTTCTTCGTTTGGTGGTTAGTCTTTCCATCTCTCTCTTGGTATTCTTGTTGTGCCTTTGGAGAATCTAGTAGTTCTTGTCGGCACGAAACTCGTGGCTTTGCGAAGTCATCCCGAAGAAAACTCGGCGTGGACGCGAATAGAGGCGGAGCTTCCAAGGGACGCTACGGTTGGATCTCGTCCCTTTCTACGAGTTACGCGAGGTATTAAGTAAATTAGTTTACTTTCTGCAAAATTTTAAATGTATGATCATGTCTCCACAACATAAGGTTGCATTTTAGATACGTGGTTAAAATAATTTGAGAAATTATTTATGCTAAACCTTCCGCTGCATGTAATTAAATTTTAAAATTACGAACCCGTATCCATGTCAACATGCACCCGGTCCCAACAGTGGTATCAGAGCCGGTTAGTGTTCGACATAATCATATAATTGTTTTGCGGAAAACTTTGTCATGATCTCAATTTTGGAAAATTTTCCAATTATGGAAACTTTCCAATTATGATAAATTTTAGATTTAGGAATTTCAAAGTTTGGAAATCCTCATGAAATTTCGCAAACTTTTGAAATATCCTAGTTTTTGAAATTTTATGATAATTGTGAAAACTTCCCATTTTTGGAAACTTTCAAATTTTGAAAATTTCCTATTTTGGAAATTTTCCAATTTTGGAAATATGTAAGTTTTCTTTGTACCAGAAACTTACAATTATTCTGAAAACCTATTATGAAATCTCGCAATTTTGGGCACTTTCTTTCAAGAAAGTCTAGACAAATTTATGGATTATTAATTGACAATTAAATTCGAATTGGTTTTAAATTATTAACAAAATTCTTTATTTTGGATTGAGCCTCGGGGAGCCGTCCAATTTAAAGTTAGTTGTTGTAATTTAATTTCCTATTTTGAATAAAATTGTCATGTTTAATTTGGTTACGCCTCGGGGAGCGGACCAAATTAGATTTACAACAAATTCCTTTTTTTTGGGTATCTGAGCCTCGGGGAGCCACCCAAAGAAAATAATTTGTTGAAATTAATAAATCCATAAATAAAATATGTAATCAAATCTTGGAAATTTTGAGGTGATTCTCAAACGATAATTTCCTTATTTGATTTAAGAGGTGATGCTCTTACATATTGTTGTCTCCAAAATTAATTAGGAAAATGGTTTCCTATAGAGTTTTCTTAAATAAGATTTTCATGAAAATAATATGTGGTTGAATTAAGGGAATTTGTCTCTTAATTTAATAAGATTTGATTTAGAGAAATCAAAGTCTTAAACATATTATTTCCGAAATTGATTATGACAATTTAGGAAATTGTTTCCCAAAACAATTCCTTGAATAAAGTATGAAATTAGAATTAGGAAATCCGGTTCCTAATTCAATTAATGAGACTTGATAAATTAAGTCACATACATACTTTATTAAGGAAATCGTTAGTACATGACATAATTATATGTCATGAATGTGCTTAGAAAAGAAAGGATGAGACCCAAAACCCCTTACAAAATATTAAGGCCAACACCTTCCATTAATATGGTTAGAACCGGAGTTTTGTTTCTCGTTTGGGTTGATGGACACATCCATGCCCAGCTTGAACCTCAACATGTTCAAACCATGGAATTAGTTTATGATTAATATAGTTGGAGTCAGAGGTCAATCTTTAGTTTTGGTTGTTGGACACATCCAAGCCTAACTAAACGGTTGAATGAGCTCCAACTCTATTAAAACTATTTCTTGATTAATTGGTCAGCCTTAAGCTTGGAGCATCGATTTGTTGTGCCATAGCCAAGGTCGATGTAAAGAGAGGTGCAGTTGGGTGCTATGTATAATGTTGCATACTTGTTAATGAGTTAACAACCCAATGATTTATGCAAACATTCAATTAGTTGATAGCATAAAGTGATAGTTACATATATGTGATATGTAATCGGTATAATTACTTACCTTCATAGCCATGAATAACTTGATGGCCACAGCCATGGTTGTTCTTATCTATGGTTGGATATCGACCTATTTGGAGATGTTCCTACGATCTCCCGAATTGATAAAAAGGGTTATTCAAATCGAAAAATAAATAGGATTTAATTAATGTTGATGCATTCTTTATCATTCTTCTCACATATGCTCAATTTGTATTTCTAGGATAATCACTCGATCATGTCTTCTCTGAATTTGCGTTCCATTTTGGACACCAATAAGTTAACTAAGGACAAAAGGATTGAAAAAGCACCAAAAGGCATTTGCCATCATTGTGGCAAGGAGGGCCACTGGCGAAGAAACTGCAAGGTTTATCTTGAGTCCTTGAAGAAGAAGGCATCCGATGCCCCATCCTCTTCAGGCATCTTCGTGATTGAATGTCACTCTATTTCCTCAACCACCTGGGTACTTGATACTGGGTGTAGCTCACATATATGTAATGACATACAGGGGCTAAGGAATAGAAGAAGACTCGTCAAGGGAGAAGCGAATCTGCGAGTTGGAAATGGAGCAAAGATTGCTGCTGTTGCCATCGAAACATATTTGCTAAAGCTTCCTACTGGACGTGTCTTAGAATTGGATAATTGCTATTTTGTTCCTTCATTAATAAAGAACATTGTATCTATTTCATGCTTGAATGAAAAGGGTTATCATTTAACTTTTAGTAACAATTGTTGTTACATAACTTTAAATGGTGTTCTTTATGGGACCGGAACTTTGTGCAATGGTATCTACACGTTAGATTTATCTGGTGACGTTTTCAATATCGAAGTTAGCAACAAACGTGCTCGAATAGATAATCGAATAGACTCCTATACGTGGCATTATCGTCTTGGCCATGTAAGTAAGAAACGCATGACCAAATTACACCGATGTGGAATTCTGGAATCAATTGAACCCGGTTCATTTGATACATGCGAATCATGCTTAAAAGGCAAGATGGCCAAATTACCCTTTTCCGGAAAAGGTAATCCAGTGGGAGAATTGCTTGGTCTAATACATACTGATGTATGTGGACCAATGTCAACTCTTGCACAAGGAGACTATAGCTACTTCATTACCTTTATCGATGATCACTCACGATTCGGGTATGTGTTCTTGATGAAACACAAATCTGAAGCTTTTGAGAAATTCAAAGAGTTCAGAAATGAAGTAGAGAAACAGCTTGGCAAAAGTATTAAGAAACTTCGATCCGATCGGGATGGTGAATACTTATGTCAAGTGTTTCAAGATTATCTTAGGAACAATGGGATATTGTCTCAATGGACTCCGCCATATACACCACAGCATAATGGTGTATCTGAGAGGCGTAACCGAACCTTGATGGACATGGTTAGATCTATGATGAACCATGCAACTCTTCCAAAATCCTTTTAGGGCTATGCACTTAAGACAACTGTTTACTTGCTAAACAGAGTCCCGACCAAGGTAGTCTCTACGACTCCATATGAGACATGGAATAGTAAGAAACCTCATTTAACTCACCTTAAAATATGGGGTTGTCCTGCTTATGTGAAGCAGACTGTATCAGACAAATTGGATGCTAAGTCTGATAAATGTCTATTTATTGGATACCCTAAGGAAACGAAGGGTTACCAATTCTATCATCCCTTGGAACAAAAGGTGTTTGTTTCAAGGCATGCTGTGTTTCTGGAAAAAGAATTTCTTTTACAAGAAAACAGTGGGAGTGACATTGAACTTGATGAAGTTCAAGAAACTCCAATAGACATTACAGAGACACCTAGTCTAGACCCACAACCAATAACTCATAATGATGAGCTATCAGTTGAACCTAAAACAACACCACTTTTTCGTAGATCTAATAGGACACGCAATATTCCAGAGAGATACAGATTTCTCGTAAGTGAATCGAACGACGTGTTACTCATTAGCGATGACGAACCTATCAGTTATGATGATGTTCTGAAAAGTTCAGAAAGGGACAAATGGCTTGAAGCCATGAAGTCGGAAATGGATTCCATGTACGAAAATCAAGTATGGGACTTGGTTAACCCACCTGAAGGGATTAAGCCCATAGGGTGCAAGTGGGTTTTCAAGAAGAAAACTGACATGGAAGGTAATGTTGTTACCTTTAAGGCTAGATTAGTGGCAAAAGGATATCGTCAGAAACAAGGGATTGATTATGACGAAACCTATTCGCCGATAGCTATGCTTAAATCCATTCGGATGCTCCTGGCCATAGCAGCTCATTATGATTATGAGATATGGCAAATGGATGTGAAAACAACTTTCCTTAATGGAAACCTGCTTGAGGATGTATACATGATACAACCTGAAGGTTTCACATCGGTTGATAAAACCAAAATATGCAAGCTTCGACGATCCATATATGGACTGAAGCAAGCATCCAGGAGCTGGAACATCCGTTTTGATGAGACAATCAAAGAGTTTGATTTCTCACAAAATCCTGACGAACCTTGTGTGTATAAGAAGGTTAGTGGGAGTGCAGTCGTATTCCTAGTATTATATGTCGATGACATATTACTTATAGGAAACGATATATCAGTCTTACAGTCGGTTAAAATTTGGTTGTCAAAAACTTTCTCCATGAAAGACCTGGGAGAAGCAACCTATATCCTTGGGATTAGAATCTATAGAGATAGATCAAAACGGTTGCTTGGTCTTTCGCAGTCTACATATATAGACCGAGTGCTAAAAAGGTTTAGCATGTCGGAATCCAAGAAAGGTTACCTTCCCATCAGGCATGGGATCAACCTTTCAAAGTCTATGTGTCCGCGCACAGAAGACGAGAGGATTTGCATGAATAAGATTCCTTATGCATCCGCGATAGGATCTATCATGTATGCTATGTTATGTACTAGGCCCGATGTATCGTATGCTCTGAGCCTCACAAGCAGATACCAGTCTGATCCAGGAATGGATCATTGGGCGGCTGTCACGACAATCCTTAAGTACTTAAGAAGAACTAAGGATGTGTTCCTAATATATGGAGAAGGTGATATGGTAATACGTGGGTATACAGATGCCAGTTTCCAGACAGATAAGGATGACTCCAAATCTCAGTCCGGATACATATTTATCTTGAATGGAGGTGCAATAAGTTGGAAATGTTCCAAACAAGACACCGTAGCGGATTCCACCACGGAAGCGGAATATATTGCAGCTTTGGAAGCAGCAAAGGAAGCAGTCTGGATCAAGAAGTTTGTCTCAAAACTTGGCGTGGTTCCAACCATTGATGAAGCAGTGCCGGTTTACTGCGACAACAATGGAGCTATTGCACAAGCAAAGGAACCAAGGTCTCATCAGCGATCCAAACATGTGCTTCGCCGCTATCATCTGATCAGAGAGATTATAAGTAGGAATGATATACAAATTGAGAAAATTCCCACTAAAAGGAATTTAGCCGATCCTTTAACTAAGGCCTTGCCTCAAAGTAAGTTTGAGGGTCATGTTAGAGCCTGTGGTATTGGATACCGTAGCGATTGGCATTAGGCCAAGTGGGAGTTTGTTAGTATTGTGAGAGAAGTGTCCTAAGGCAATCGCCTTATGATTGTAATCATTTATTTTAATAAATGAATATTCACTATTTGAGTATACATGTTTGTGTATTTGATTGAGATCTTAAACTCATTTACTGAATGTCCGCAATACAATTCACAGCATGAGAGAATTTGTGATGAATTCACAACTAGTGATTATCTCTACATGTGCAATTGTGAAGTATTGAAATTGTCCCTAGTCGATGAATTGATAAATACGGACACTATCAATTCTGTTGAGACTAGCATGGGTTATTCTCTAATCAGCTGATTCTCACTGGCTGGAGACATTGGGATGTCCGGAGATAAACATGAATGCTAGTTAAGGGAACTAGTTCATTGGAGTGACTGGCTGTAAACTTCATATGGTAATCTACATATAGATATGTCAATGAAGTTCTTACTGCAGCTTAAGTGCGATGTTCCTTTGACTTACGGTGTTCAAGTCATCTTGGTTATGGAGACTTATACTTTGACATCTTAAGCAAGCATCTCTATGGAGGTATGGACCCAGGATGGTTGGGTATAAACCGAAGTGCCCGAAGATGTTTGAACAGCCTACAAAGGATTCACCACTCCTTGCGAGGAGATGTATACCCAAGGCCTATCATCGGATTGTTACTCGAAGCCTCTGGCCAGAGCATCACATGTTCAGAGTATGAATCTCTCAGATACATGAGAGTAACTAGAATCCGTTGGACGAGAAAGACATTACTTGGGCTAGGTGTGACGTAGTCAGCCTAGTGGGGACTGACACACATAGACCGTGTCCTGAACCAAGTGGGTATAAGATGGTGAAGGGAATGAGGCACGATTCATTAAAGCTGCTGAAGGGTTTCAGAATAGTTTCTGAGGTCAACCGTTGATCTTTCGATTAATTGGGGATCATGATGTACTACTAGGTGCCACTCATGATCGTTCTATAATTGGTTAATTATAGACGGCCAACATAAATCGAAAGCCTATTTAGTCACACGCACTACGAGTGATCCGAGGGATTTAAAACGAGTTGAAAATTGGATTTTCCGATCAAGAGAGATAAGTCGAATCTGAATTTTTCAGAGACGCGTCGGAAGCATAAAATGGCTAAGTCTTTTGAAGACTTATTGGACGAATTAAATGAGTTTAATTCGTACGGTTTCGGCTTGGGTTTGGCCGGCCAAAGAGGGTCCCTACCCTCTTTGTTTGGCCGGCCACAATAAAAGGGGAGAACCAAATTGTTTGGTTCAAATTATAAAATAAACCGCGCGTGGTTTGATTTATAAAATTATGGATAAAGAAATTTATATAAACGGATTTATTTTTCATGGAAATTAAAATGAACCATGGATTGGTTTATTTTATAAAATCAATAATAGATTGATTTACCATGATAAAGAAATATAAAAAAATTTATATAAACGGATTTATTTTTCATGGAAATTAAAATGAACCATGGATTGGTTTATTTTATTTTATAAAATCAATAATGGATTGATTTACCATGATAAAGAAATTTATATAAAGAAATTTATATAAATGGATTTATTTTTCATGGAAATTAAAATGAACCATGGATTGGTTTATTTTATTTTATAAAATCAATAATGGATTGATTTACCATGATAAAGAAATTTATATAAAGTAATTTATATAAAGAAATTTCTTTCCATAATAAAAGGGGAGACATGGTTGTTTTTATTATAAATAAAGTTATAATAAAACTTGGCATAACGGAATAATTCATAGAAAAATTTATAAGATAAATTTCTTATGAAAATTTATTCCGTTAAAAGGATACTTGGCGATTAAGAGGCTACTATATAAAGGTACCAAGGCAAGGCTTGGAAATCAATCCAAGAGATCAAGGATTCTTGCCTAGCCTCTCTCCCTCTCCTTCTCTCCCTCTCCCTCCTCTAGTGGCGCCGGCCCTAGAGGCCCTCCTTTTGGTTGCCGTGAGCTTCCACCACCAAGAAGAGGCCGAAGAAGAAGAAGAAGCGGGCGCGACTCCTTCCTTCCTCCCGGAATCTTGATTCCGTTCTTCGTTTGGTGGTTAGTCTTTCCATCTCTCTCTTGGTATTCTTGTCGTGCCTTTGGAGAATCTAGTAGTTCTTGTCGGCACGAAACTCGTGGCTTTGCGAAGTCATCCCGAAGAAAACTCGGCGTGGACGCGAATAGAGGCGGAGCTTCCAAGGGACGCTACGGTTGGATCTCGTCCCTTTCTACGAGTTACGCGAGGTATTAAGTAAATTAGTTTACTTTCTGCAAAATTTTAAATGTATGATCATGTCTCCACAACATAAGGTTGCATTTTATATACGTGATTAAAATAATTTGAGAAATTATTTATGCTAAACCTTCCGCTGCATGTAATTAAATTTTAAAATTACGAACCCGTATCCATGTCAACATGCACCCGGTCCCAACAGTGGTATCAGAGCCGATTAGTGTTCGACATAATCATATAATTGTTTTGCGGAAAACTTTGTCATGATCTCAATTTTGGAAAATTTTCCAATTATGGAAACTTTCCAATTATGATAAATTTTAGATTTAGGAATTTCAAAGTTTGGAAATCCTCATGAAATTTCGCAAACTTTTGAAATATCCTAGTTTCTGAAATTTTATGATAATTGTGAAAACTTCCCATTTTTGAAAACTTTCAAATTTTAAAAATTTCCTATTTTGGAAATTTTCCAATTTTGAAAATATGTAAGTTTTCTTTGTACCAGAAACTTACAATTATTCTGAAAACCTATTATGAAATCTCGCAATTTTGGGCACTTTCTTTCAACAAAGTCTAGACAAATTTATGGATTATTAATTGACAATTAAATTCGAATTGGTTTTAAATTATTAACAAAATTTTTTATTTTGGATTGACCCTCGTGGAGCCATCCAATTTAAAGTTAGTTGTTGTAATTTAATTTCCTATTTTGAATAAAATTGTCATGTTTAATTTGGTTACGCCTCGGGGAGCGGACCAAATTAGATTTACAATAAATTCCTTTTTTTTGGGTATCTGAGCCTCGGGGAGCCACCCAAAGAAAATAATTTGTTGAAATTAATAAATCCATAAATAAAATATGTAATCAAATCTTGGAAATTTTGAGGTGATTCTCAAACGATAATTTACTTATTTGATTTAAGAGGTGATGCTCTTACATATTGTTGTCTCCAAAATTAATTAGGAAAATGGTTTCCTATAGAGTTTTCTTAAATAAGATTTTCATGAAAATAATATGTGGTTGAATTAAGGGAATTTGTCTCTTAATTTAATAAGATTTGATTTAGAGAAATCAAAGTCTTAAACATATTATTTCCGAAATTGATTATGACAATTTAGGAAATTGTTTCCCAAAACAATTCCTTGAATAAAGTATGAAATTAGAATTAGGAAATCCGGTTCCTAATTCAATTAATGAGACTTGATAAATTAAGTCACATACATACTTTATTAAGGAAATCGTTAGTACATGACATAATTATATGTCATGAATGTGCTTAGAAAGAAAGGATGAGACCCAAAACCCCTTACAAAATATTAAGGCCAACACCTTCCATTAATATGGTTAGAACGGAGTTTTGTTTCTCGTTTGGGTTGATGGACACATCCATGCCCAGCTTGAACCTCAACATGTTCAAACCATGGAATTAGTTTATGATTAATATAGTTGGAGTCAGAGGTCAATCTTTAGTTTTGGTTGTTGGACACATCCAAGCCTAACTAAACGGTTGAATGAGCTCCAACCATATTAAAACTATTTCTTGATTAATGGGTCAGCCTTAAGCTTGGAGCATTGATTTGTTGTGCCACAGCCAAGGTCGATGTAAAGAGAGGTGCAGTTGGGTGCTATGTATAATGTTGCATACTTGTTAATGAGTTAACAACCCAATGATTTATGCAAACATTCAATTAGTTGATAGCATAAAGTGATAGTTACATATATGTGATATGTAATTGGTATAATTACTTACCTTCATAGCCAAGAATAACTTGATGGCCACAGCCATGGTTGTTCTTATCTATGGTTGGATATCGACATATTTGGAGATGTTCCTACGATCTCCTGAATTGATAAAAAGGGTTATTCAATTCGAAAAATAAATAGGATTTAATTAATGTTGATGCATTCTTTATCATTCTTCTCACATAAGCTCAATTTGTATTTCTAGGATAATCACTCGATCATGTCTTCTCTGAATTTGCGTTCCATTTTGGACACCAATAAGTTAACTAAGGACAAAAGGATTGAAAAAGCACCAAAAGGCACTTGCCATCATTGTGGCAAGGAGGGCCACTGGCGAAGAAACTGCACGGTTTATCTTGGCACAAAATCTAAGCCAAAATGAGGAAGCTGGGCTGCTGAAATTCTAGGCTGAAGGATACAAGCTGACTTGATAGTATTATCTTGAATTGCAGTTGTATAGATCAGAGATTTGAGTGTAGTTAAACTGATCTGGATTGAATTTGAGAGGACTTCTAACCAGGGATCAAAAAAGTTCTGAAAAGGGCAGCAGGTTATCTGAATTAAAGTGCCGAAACCATGAAATGGTGGAAGAGCATTTGATAGCTAAGTTTTTGAGAAATCTTGGAGTTTTAAACCTGATCGAATGGAAGCTGAGAAGTCAAAAGTGATGAGCACACCCATCACGGATTAGAAGAATATGGCTGATGGAATGTTGAAAAGAAAAGAAAAAAAAAGAAAATGCAGTGAAGGAAAAGGCTGAAATTCAATGTGTTGAATTGAATTTGTGAGTGGAACACTTAAGGATTTCACTGCTATTTGATGCAAGTACTATGTGATGCCAATTGTTTGGGAAATCAGAGTCTTGATTCTAAAAATGAATTGACGTGAAGCTTGTGAGCTAACCAAAAGCTAAGAAGAAATTCTAAAACTGCCCAAATTTGCCCTGCATTGCATTATAAGCTGAGAGTAATCTGAATTTTGAGGAGCTATGAATCAAGATATTAAGTGTAAAACGTATCTGAAGTTGAAGGTGCACATTCAATTTCAGATCTAAGAAAAACAAATGGCTGCTAGAAGTTTCAAAGTGGAGCAGAAAAAGAGAAAAGAAAAGGAAGAAGTGGCTGAAATTAAACTTTGTGGGCAGAGTTTTCAAGTGGGATAATTCAAACTCTACACTACACTAATGGATGCTAACTGCTGTTGAGTATTTAAGACATCAGAGACTTGAGATGGATTTAGAGCAGGAATTTGCAGCTGAATAAAAAAAAATAATGGAAGAAGAAGTGTGCCAACTTGTAAAGGAATGTATCAAGAGTGAGTTTCAAGAGTTAGTGAAAGATGTATGTGAGCATAAAATCTTTGTTCTGAATTGTTATTTGAAGTCTCAAGCTCTCTGATAAAATCTCTGATCCAAATGTGCTCCATTGTAATACTTGAGAGCAAAGAAAAAAAAAAGAAAACAGTTTGAAGAAGAAAAATTTGTGAAGCAAATCCTTTGATTGAGTTGTTTGAATTCTCCACTGCTATTTGAACTAGATGGATTGGAGATGATTCTGAAAAGAACTTGGGAGTTGAGCACGACATGATTGAATAAAATGAGACCCAAAACAGAAGTTAACAGCTGAAGAAAAAAAGAAGAAAAAATCAGAAAAGAAGGAAACAAAAGAGATAAAGTGGCACACAATTGAGTTGGCACCATGAATCAAGTGAAGTTTCCCTCATCTGAATCAAACTTTTGTTCCAATACGTTCTAAGTTTTACTAGAGAGAAAGAAAAGAAAAAGATTTGATGAGGAGAAAAGAGAAGGATCCAAATGGCACGCAATTGAAGGAAGTGGCACAATGAAGTCAAATGAAGTTTTCTTCACCCAAATCAAAGGAATTGTTCAAATTCTTACTCCATCAATCAGATTTGATTTGAAGTGGGGCAAAGCACATTGGAAACATCTTTGAGCAACCAAGTCTCCCACTTTATCATTTTTTCCATTTTCTTGGTTTTTATTCCAATTCTCGCCATTTTCCATTTTTTCATTTGTTTTTGTAGATGTTGATCCTAATCATAAATAATGGTGGAGATTAGATAATAAGCAAGTCTATGGTAGTGTAAGAAGCATGTGTGTTTGAGTGAGCTCCACTTCCATCATCAAGTTAGAATTTAAGGAGAGAGCCACCAAAAATTTTCCTTGAAAGGCTAGTGATTTAAATTCATCTCAATGACTCATGATTGATGAAAAGGCTAAGTTGTTGATTTAAGGACAAGATACTAATCCATAGAGCTTAGATTTATGAGAATTGACAACCTTAGGTAATTTCTTTTCATTTGCTTCTAATTATGCTTAAGAAAGCCTAAGGGATACATATTTAGTTGTTTCGCGAGACGCTCAAGGTTAAGTGTGGGGGAGTTGATAAATACTATTTTATTGATTATTTGAGTTGCTAAAATCCATGTTTGACCTATGTTTTTATTGCTAAATTGTGAAATTGCCCTAGGTTTTAGAACTTACTCTTATTTTGGACTTAATTGCAAATTTCCATATATTTGGATTAATTGGCCACTAAATTTGAATCTATTTTTTTGTAGGCATGAAGGTTCATGGATCTAGGGCATATTGGGTCAAACTTGAGTCGGAAGTGACCCGGATCGAATTATCAAGATTATGATTAAATCTGGGCGTCCGATTCAAGAGCGGCTAGATCTGAGCCATCCGGGACCATCTGAAGCAATCCGAGCTAGGGCTAGGGTTGATCAAGCACCCTGATCAAGATCTGAAGGTTTCATCCAAATCAGAGCTAAATCAACCGTTGGATCAAGCTCGGAGGGCTCTAGATCGTCCATTCAAAGAGTAGGTAATCTGGACCATCCGTTGCACATCTGGAGGATCCGAGCTACCACAAGGCAGATCCTGACCCCAGATCATCATCATCAAAGTTTGGCTCAAATCACAGCAAGATCAGCCGTTGGATCTCCTCCGATCAATCTGGACCGTCCGTGCTTAAGTATTTAATCAAAAATCTGCAGCAGCTAACCTTCGTCGCGTCTTCAGTGTTCTTCGCCGTTCTTCCACCGTTCTTCATCGTTTCTTTAGATTTTGCTTCCAAGAAGGCGTGACCACCTCAACTTCCATCCCAGATCAAGAATTGAGTCTTTGGTGATCGTTGCTTGAAGAATTCTACTCATTTGCGCTGGAACAGGGATTGCTTGAGGGTTTCGGCAATTCCTCAGTCCGACCACTGTCTTCTCTTCCACAGTCCATCTCCAAGCTTCTGAGCCATTTGTAGGGGTTCTCAGGTGAGCTCAGAAGCTTCCCAATTCATCATCGCAGCTCCACCTATTGAGATAGAGAGATTCGGATTGTAAATTCCAACCAAGCGCAAATAGGAACAGAATCGACTTCAGAAACAAATTTCCACTGATTTGCTGAGCCTAGGGGTTCGAAGCCAGCTCTTGATTGACAACCAAGAAGTTCTTGAGCTTAGGAAGGGTTGAGGAGTAGTTTAGCTAGCTAATTTTCCTGTTTTTGTAGCTGTAATTTCATTTCTGCCGAATTCTGTTTTGTTTCTGAAAATTTCAGTTATCAGCTGTCTTAGTTTTTAATTCTGAATTGTTTAGCTTCATTAGGGTTTTAATCCTTAGAGATAAGTAGTTTAAGAGCTTGTTCAGATGACAATTAGATTCAATTTCAGTAGTTTGTAGTTTCATTTCTTGCGTGCCAAATTCTAGCTAGCGTGCCAAGTAATTCTGAATTTTTCAATCTGTTTCTGCTGCAGTTTGTATTTTAATTACCGGCCAAACTCAGAGATCACTAGGTTCATTACTCCTTAATCTAGTTTCAAGTAGTGTTCTTAGTTGTTCCATTAGTTTTGCATCCAACTAGTTAATCTATTCTAATTCTGCTCATCATTTCTGAAATTTCTGAACATTCAAGTTTAGTTTTGCATCCAACTAGCTTGCCAAATTGCATTCGGTCAGCTTGCCAAGTTTTTCACTGATACTTGTTCAATTTTTGAATTTTGCATGTTTTTCATTGTATCAAGCTTGTTTGTTTCCGAAAACTCCCAATTCTGCCTTTACTTAATGGCTTAGCATTTCTTTTGATTTGTTGAAATCAGGAAACAGTTTTCAAAAAAATCTGGTGAGTGCTTGATTAGGTTTTCATTGGTTGAGCTATTTAGTGCCAATTTCTTGTTTAGTTCATTAGATCGAGGTTCTTATTTTTCCATTGCAATTTCACTTTTATTTACAACCCAAACCAAATAATTTATCTGAAACCCAAAAACATAAACGACAGAAAAACACGAGCTCGAATCAAACACGACAACTAGCCCCGAGAAAAATACGACCTGTGGCCCCTTTGCTACATTTTTATATTTCCATTGCAAAAACGGTTTCCAGCTTTCATTTATAATCTAAATTTGAGGCCCACATTCGTGACACATAGTTTGGGTCCGTCAGCGATCCCTTGATCGTCGGCAGATCAAGTCCCGGAACTCCGGATAATAGCTTCTCCTTCTCGGTGGAGTAACCTCTCCACAATCGTCTCAAAGATATATAGATGAATAAGCACAGAGATTCGAGAAGAAGCTCACACACAATAGATGCAGTAGGAAGCTTCAAGGAGGAAGGAACACTACACAGACAACACAACAACTACACAGCCAAAACCTCACAAAACCCTTCGCTTGTTTTCTGTTTCCTTGTAGTGTCTGCATCGCCAACCTCTCCTTCTTAATCTTCCTTCTGCTCATCGCTCGGCTTCGTCAGCACCCACTGAACCACAGTCTGACCCACTGACCTTCACAAAGCGGTCAGTCCACTGAAGATCTCTTCAGCTGAGCCTCGGTCAGTCACCAGCCGCGCCAGAAGCCGTTGAAACCTGCGAATGGAAAACAAACAAACCTGACCGAAGCGAAAGTCTTCCATTGACTCTCCTTCTTGGTTTGTCCCTGTATCACCTGCATACTCATCAGAGGATTAGCACAGCAAATCTAAAGGAATCAGCAGGTATCAGAAAGAAACTAGAGCGAAATCAGACGTCTAGCAACGATTCAAATTTAAGTTATCAGACACTGATCGGTCACCCTGATCGATCAGTTACCCTTCTAACTGATCAGGTCACTTCCTGATCGATCCAGTAACAATCTGATCGGTCACCTTGACCGATCAGAGATTGGGGATCGGTCCCCAGACTGATCCACCAGCTCACTGGAATTTCAAGCCACCTCTACAAGTTCCCTGACCTGATCGGTCACCTGACCGATCAGGTTGTGCCCTGATCGGTCACAGTGACCGATCAGGTCACCTCTGGACCGATCAAGACCCATCCTGATCGGTCCAGGAGGACCCTGATCGGTCACCTTGACCGATCAGGGTTTTCTCCAAACCCTACCGATCTCTCTCTGATCGTTCACCAAAACGATCAGAAACCATACATAATGTTTCTGTTCTCTTTCTGATCGTTCACTAGAACGATCAGACTCCCTGGATCGGTCACCAGACCGATCTCTTGACAAGGGAGCAGGTGCCAACTTCTGATCGGACTCTAGACCGATCCAATCACTTGGCTGACTCATGCTCAGTCCCCCGGACCAAGACTTCATGCTCAGCTTCACTCACCAGGACTTTGTTCAACCTAGCTTCACTCACTAGGATCCGGCTTCACTCACTGGGGTTTCCGTCACCTAGCTTCACTCGCTAGGACCCGACTTCACTCACTAGGATTTTCTTCACCTAGCTTCACTCTCTAGGACCCGGCTTCACTCACCGGGGTTTCCGTCACCCGGCTTCACTCACCGGAGTTTCCGTCACCCGGCTTCAACTCACCGGGACCCGGCTTCACTTATCGGGGTTTTCCGTCACCCACTTCACTCACCGAGACCCGGCTTCACTTACCGGGGTTTTCGTCACCTGGCTTCACTCACCGGGGTTTCAGTTATCCGGGTTCACCCACCGGGATTTCGTTCACCTAGCTTCACTCACTAGGACTTTCTTCACCCGGCTTCACTTACCAAAATTCGTGTCCAGTCCCCGACCAAGACTTAAGTCGAACTTATCTTACTCACCTAAACTTAAATCGGTGTCAACACCAAAACAACAATCAGGTCAGACTGCATCAACAATCTCTCCCTTTTTGTTGTTTAACAACCTGATTCTAAGTTTAGGTATCAGAAGTCAAATGAAATCAATTTCATTATTGCAAGGGAATCAAAGTCCTCCCCTACAATAATTAAATTTATAATAAGACCTAAACTTAATCAACCATTCTCTCCCCCTTTGTCAAACACCGAAAAGGGTCTGGTTGTTAAGTTTAAACAACTCCCCCTTAAACGAGGGTCTCTCCCCAAACCCAAAATAACGAAAGGTAAGTGTTGAATTGCATATGAAAACATATACGAAATTATATCATGGTAAAACACATATATGCTTCATATGAAGTAAGGAATCAAAAGACAATGTGAATTAA
>JAGFNQ010000103.1:613694-643016 GCA_024364735.1 Boesenbergia rotunda | reverse complement strand
GAGCTAGTTGAAAACTTCTCAAGAATATTCTTGAGTTTTTCAACTTCACTCTTTAGGCCCTTGTTCTCATCCTCAAGAACCTTAACATGCAAATCATCTATGTTTTCATCCTTAGAAGTTTTCAATTTTTTACTTTCAATTTCAATGATTTAACCTTGTTCTTAGACTTTTTAAGCAAGTTGGTTAAGCATGCTATTGTTCTATAACACTTATCTAATTCGGGAGAGATTACCTCTTCATCATCCGAGGATGATGAAGCCGCGATTGAGGAGTCACTTGATTCGTTATCACTCATTTCTTCAATTGAATCCTCTATTGCCATGAAGGCCATGTGATGGATGTTCTTCTCCTCCTCCTTTTCATTCTTCTTTTCCTTCCTCTTCTTTCTTCTGTCCCCTGCCACAAAAGCCACACCCTTCTCCTTTGGGCTTTGGTTAGCAATTTCATGTTGTTCCATTTCATAAAATAAATCCTGTAATTTAACAATGGAAAGATCCTTGGATACCTTATAGGCATCCACCATGGATGACCACAACGTATTCCTAGGATAGGATTTGAGTATATACCTTACAAGGTCTCGGTTCTCTAACTTCTCATTGGTCGAATGCTAGCCATTGAAGATTTCCTTGAACCGACCATGAAGCATACTTACCGTTTCGAATTGGCTAAGAAGGAGATCTTTCTTGGCTGTCCGGGTATCTTAAGTTCCTACATGGAGCTCAATCAGCTTATTCCATAGGTCCTTGGCACTGGTGAAGGGGCCAACTTTGATTAGTTGCTCCTTGGTCATCCCACACTACAGGGTGACCACAACCTTTGCATCAGCTTCCCCCTTCCTTGTCTGTTCTGCCGACCACCTTGAGAACTCGAGCTCTTTTCCCTCAACATCCTTTGGAGGGGAGAAACCCTCCTTGACTGAGAACCACATGTCGATATTGGTCTTCAAGAAATACTCCATTCGTGATCTCCAATATTGGAAACAGCTCCATCGAAAAATGGAGGTCTGTTGGTGCTGAAGCCTTCCCTCATAGCCATTCTTGTAAACTCGTCGGGTGTTAGATCGTTGGCAAGAGCCCCAGACTTTGATACCACGTGTTAGACCTTGGATGGCTAGAGAGGGGGGGGGGTGTGAATAGCCATACACTAAAATCTTTTGGTTCTTTAAACTTTCTGTGATTAGGGTTAGCAGTGGAAACAAACACAGAAAGAAAAATAGAAATACAGAGAGATAGAAATGAACCAGTCGCTAACACGGAGGGTTTACAAGGTTCGGGGATAACTTGCCCCTACTCCTTGGCGTGCTCGTGAGGTGGGCGATCCCTTGATCGTCGGCAGATCAAGCCCCGAAACTATGGATAAGAATCTTCTCCTTCTCGGTGGAGTAACCTCTCCACAACCGTCTCAGTCGAATAATAGTTAAGCGCATGAGACAACAAGAAGATAGCTCACACAGATACAACAGAAGCGCTCAAGCAAGAAGACTATATAGAGAGCTAAACAACCCAACAAAACCCATAGCAAAAACCCTTTGCTTGTTTTCTGCCTGTTCTCTTGCTCCTCTGCTTCACCAGCTTCTTCTTAAGCCTCTGCTCACCCGGCGCGTCTGCAACCACTGATCAGCTCCGTCATCACTGACCAACTGACCTCTACTGGGCTCAGTCCACTGAAACTTCTTCAGCCGAGCCTCAGGTCAGTCATCAGCTTCGCCAGACAGTTGCCAGCCCACGCCAGAAGCCGTTGAATCCTGCGAATGGAAAACAAACAAACCTGACCAAAGCGAAAGTCGCCCATTGACCCTCCTTCTTGGTTTGTGTCATCCCTGTATCTCCTACATACTCATCAGAGGATTAGCACAGCAAATCAAAAGGAAATCAGCAGGTATCAGAAGGATTCAGTGCGAAATTAGACGTCTGACAACGATTCAAATTAAAGTTATCAGACACTGAACGATCACCCGGACCAATCAGTTACCCTTCTGACCGATCAGACTCACCTTTGATCGATCCAGCAAGGATCTGATCGGTCACACTGACCGATCAGAGATTGGGGATCGATCACCCGACCGATCCACCAGCTTACTGGGATTTCCGCCAGCTCCCACCAGCTCTAGGCATCTGATCGGTCCCATGAACGATCAGGTTATGATCTGATCGGTCCAAGGGACCGATCAGGTCACCTCTGGACCGATCAGGAACCCTCCTAATCGGTCTAGGAGGACCCTGATCGGTTACTTTGACCGATCAGGGGTTTCTCTGGACCATCCTGATCTTTCTTCTGATCCGTTCACCAGAACGATTAGAAGCCAAACAGAAACATTCTGTTCTCTTTCTGATCGTTCACCAGAACGATCAGACTCCCTGGATCGGTCACCAGACCGATCTATTAACAAAGGAGCTCGTGCCAATTTCTAATCGGACTCCAGACTGATCCAGCCATTTGGCTGACTCATGTCAGTCCCTCGGACCAAGACTTCATGCCCAGCTTCACTCACAGGACTTTGTTCAACCTAGCTTCACTCACTAAGATCCGGCTTCACTCACTGGGGTTTCCATCACCTAGCTTCACTAGCTAGGACCCGGCTTCACTCCACCGGGGTTTCCGTCACAAGGACCTGACTTCACTCACCGGGACCCGGCTTCACTCACCGGGACCCGGCTTCACTCACCGGGACCCGGCTTCACTCACCGGGACCCGGCTTCACTCATCGTGGTTTCTGTCACCCGACTTCACTCACTGGGACCCGGCTTCACTCACCGGGGTTTCCGTCATCCGACTTCACTCACCGGGACCCGGCTTCACTCACCGGGGTTTCCGTCACCCGGCTTCACTCACCGAGACCCGGCTTCACTCACAGGGATTTTCATCACCCGGCTTCACTCACCGGGACTCGTGCCCAGTCCCCGACCAGGACTTAAGCCGAACTTATCTTACTCACCTAAACTTAAATCAGTGTCAACACCAAAACAACAATCAGGTCAGACTGCATCAACAATCTCCCATTTTTGTTGTTTGACAACCCGATTCAAAGTTTAGTTATCAGAAGTCAAATGAAATCAATTTCACTATTACAAGGGAATCAAGGTCCTCCCCCTACAATAATTAAACTTATAATAAGACCTAAACTTAATCAACTATTCTCTCCCCCTTTGTCAAACACCGAAAAGGGTCTGGTTGTTAAGTTTAAACAACTCCCCCTTAAACGAGGGTCTCTCTCCAAACCCAAAATAATGAAAGGTAAGTGTTGAATTGCATATGAAACATATACAGAATTATATCATTGTAAAAACATGTATATTCTTCATATGAAGTAAGGAATCAAAGACAGTGTCTAAGTCAGAGCTCATCAGTCTGTGAGTCGATTAGAGAGAGCTCTGATCGGTCTGTGGACCGATCAAAGATACCTCTGATCGGTCACATTGACCGATCGGAATGAGGCCTGATCGGTCTGTGGACAGATTAGATTTCAGTAACTTTGATATCAGACTGATTTAACAATTTGATATTTCAGAAAAAATTTCTGAAACTTGATTTGAACCCCAATACGGCTTTGTCTAAGCCATAAAGTCCCCAATTCTCAAGTATCTGTATTGAGAATAGAGTAGATGGGAAAAAGTTTTCATGTATCTGTCTAGAATTCTAATTCTCCATTCTATTGATAATTCATAGATTGGATCGTAAAATTCATAGTCCCAAATTGATATCAAGTTCATTTTTCTTAACCATATACCTAATTAGATTGGAGTAATTTTGATAAATCATAGTCCCAAATGTATACACATACAAATGAGAAAATTTTTCCAGTGACACCAATAAATAGAGTAAATGGGAAAATTTTTCCATGTATCTATATTGTGTATGGAGTTTATGATTTCTATTTACTTAACTCCAATCATCTAAATTCGAGATGAAAAAGAACCATTCCTCATAGGTAGTAAATGGTTATCCATTAAGTGGAGGAAATGGTAAGCACATCTCTAACTAGGAATAGCTATGTGTTTGGAGCACCAATTATTAACAACCCATGTTGATAGATGCTCCCTCTCAACCAATGCCTTTACAATTCGAAATATAGATAATTTAGGTACCCACACCTTGGGCCCTAAAGAACCTTCAATGTAAGATTTTGGCACCCATGCCTTGATCATTTTCTTTTGAACCCTAGGAACCTTTGATGATCTAACATGGGTTCTACACATTAATGAGACAAAACTAGGTTCTTTAGGTCGGTAACCTATACCGGTCTTGTTATAAATCGCTTTTTGAGAGTTGAGGATCATGTCTAAAGTTTTAGAGCTAGATGAAATCTTCTCAAGAATATTCTTGAGTTTTTCAACTTCACTCTTTAGGCCCTTGTTCTCATCCTCAAGAACCTTAACATGCAAATCATCTATGCTATCATCCTTAGAAGTTTTCAATTTTTCTACTTCCAATTTCAATGATTTAACCTTGTTCTTAGATTTTTTAAGCAAGTTGGTTAAGCATGCTATTGTTTTATAACACTTATCTAACTTGGGAGAGATTACCTCTTCATCATCCGAGGATGATGAAGCCGCGGTTGAGGAGTCACTTGATTCGTTATCACTCCTTTCTTCATTTGAATCCTCTATTGCCATGCAGGCCATGTGACGGATGTTCTTCTCCTCCTCCTTTTCTTTCTTCTTTTCCTTCCTCTTCTTTTTCTGTCCCCTGCCATAAAAGCCACACCCTTCTCCTTTGGGCTTTGGTTAGCAATTTCATGTAGTTCCATTTCACAAAATAAATCCTCTAATTTAACAATGGAAAGATCCTTGGATACCTTGTAGGCATCCACCATGAATGACCACAAGACATTCCTAGGACAGGATTTGAGTATATACCTTACAAGGTTTCGGTTCTCTACCATCTCATTGGTCGAATGCAAGCCATTGAAGATTTCCTTGAACCGACCATGAAGCATACTTACCGTTTTATTTTCTTCCATTGTGAGGTTTTGGAATTGGTTGAGAAGGAGATCTTTCTTGGCTGTCCGAGTATCTTGAGTTCGTTCATGGAGCTCAATGAGCTTGTTCCATAGGTCCTTGGCACTGGTGAAGGGGCCGCCTTTGATCAGCTGCTCCTTGGTCATCCCACACTGCAGGGTGACCACAGCCTTTGCATCAGCTTCCACCTTCCTTGTCAGTTCTGCCGACCACCTTGAGAACTCGAGCTCTTTTCCCTCAGCATCCTTTGGAGGGGAGAAACCCTCCTTGACTGAGAACCACATGTCGATATTGGTCTTCAAGTAATACTCCATTCGTGATCTCCAATATTGGAAATTGGCTACATCAAAAAATGGAGGTCTGTTGGTGCTGAAGCCTTCCCTCATAGCCATTCTTGTAAACTCTTTGGGTGTTAGACCGTTGGCAAGAGCCCCAGGCTCTGATACCACTTGTTGGACCCTGGATGGCTAGAGAGGGGGGAGGTGTGAATAGCCAGACACTAAAATCTTTTGGCACTTTGAACTTTCTACGATTAGGGTTAGCAGCGGAAACAAACACAGAAAGAAAAACAGAAATACAGAGAGACAGAAATGAACCAGTCGCTAACACGGAGGGTTTACAAGGTTCGGGGATAACTTGCCCCTACTCCTTGGCGTGCCCATGAGGTGGGCGATCCCATGATCGTCGGCAGATCAAGCCTCGAAACTCCGGATAAGAATCTTCTCTTTCTCGGTGGAGTAACCTCTCCACAATCGTCTCAGTCGAATAACAGATAAGCACATGAGACAACAAGAATGATAGCTCACACAGATGCAACAGATACGCTCAAGCAAGAAGACTATACAGAGAGATAAACAACCCAGCAAAACCCACAGCAAAAACCCTTCGCTTATTTTCTGTCTGTTCTCTTGCTCCTCTGCTTCACCAGCTTCTTCTTAAGCCTCTGCTCACCCGGCGCGTCTGCAACCACTAATAAGCTCCGTCATCACTGATCCACTGACCTCTACTGGGTTCAGTCCACTGAAACCTCTTCTGCCGAGCCTCAGGTCAGTCGCCAGCTTCGCCAGACAGTTGCCAGCCAGCACCAGAAGCCGTTGAATCCTGCGAATGGAAAACAAACAATCCTGACCGAAGCGAAAGTCGCCCATTGACCCTCCTTCTTGGTTTGTGTCATCCCTGTATCACCTGCATACTCATCAGAGGATTAGCACAGCAAATCAAAAGGAAATCAGCAGGTATCAGAAGGATTCAGTGCGAAATCAGATGTCTAACAACGATTCAAATTAAAATTATCAGACACTGATCGGTCACCCGGATCGATCAGTTACCCTTCTGACTGATCAGACTCACCTCTGATCGATCCAGCAAGGATCTAATCGGTCACACTGACCATCAGAGATTGGGGATCGTTCACCCGACCGATCCACCAGCTTTCTGGGATTTCCGCCAGCTCCCACCAGCTCTAGGCATCTGATCGGTCCCATGACCGATCAGGTTATGCCCTGATCAGTCCAAGGGACCCATCAGGTCACCTCTGGACCGATCAGGAACCCTCCTGATCGGTCCGGTCTCCAGACCTTCCTGATCTCTCTCTCTGATCCATTCACCAGAACAATCAAAAGCCAAATAGAAACATTCTGTTCTCTTTCTGATCGTTCACCAGAATGACCAGACTCACTGGATCGATCACCATACCGATCCATTAACAAAGGAGCTCGTGCCAACTTTAGATCAAACTCCAGACCAATCCACCACTTGGCTGACTCATGCTCAGTCCCCCGAACCAAGACTTCATGCCCAGCTTCACTCACAAGACTTTGTTCAACCTAGCTTCACTCACCGGGGTTTCCGTCACCTAGCTTCACTCGCCAGGACCCGGATTCACTCATCGGGGTTTCCGTCACCTGGCTTCACTCACCGGGACCCGGCTTCGCTCACCAGGGTTTCCGTCACCCGGCTTCACTCACCAGGACCCGACTTCACTCACTGGGATTTCCGTCACTCGGCTTCACTCACCGGGACCCGGCTTCACTCACCGGGGTTTTCGTCACCCGACTTCACTCATTGGGACCCGGCTTCACTCGCTGGGGTTTCCGTCACCCGGCTTCACTCATCGGGATTTCCATCACCCAGCTTCACTCATTGGGACTCGTGCCCAGTCCCCGACCAGGACTTAAGCCGAACTTATCTTACTCACCTAAACTTAAATCAGTGTCAACACCATAACAACAATCAGGCCAGACTGCATCAACACTAAGAATAATGTGAATGGTTATCAGTTTAATAACAGAGTTGAATGTATCATGAAAGTCAACAGTGGGACGTTGATGAAAGCCCTTGGCAACAATGTGAGCCTTATACTGATCAATAGAGCTATCAGAATTGTGATTAATGAGAAACACCCACTTGTTACCCACAAAAGTCTGGTCTAGCAAAGGCATGATAAGTGTCCAGGTCTGATTATGGAGAAAAACTTCACACTCTTTATGCATGACCTTTACCCAGTTCGAATCTTTTAGCGTATGCATAGCTGATGATGGTTCACAATGCTGTAAAAGGCTAGTAAGAAGGATATACTTTAGGTTGGATTTGCAGATGACATTTTTGGAGTGAGTTTGCATGGAATGTTGTTTAGGAAAGTGTGAGACGAAGACAGAGGTGATGGGCTAGAAGGTAGGGAGCCACTAGGCAGCATGGTCAGCTCAACAGCAAGCGATGGTGATGATGACGATAGCAACGAAGGAGTCAGCTACAGGAGACTACGACTAGTGGTAGGTTACGACACCGGTGTCGGAGGGTCCCACGAGAGGACTGGTGCGACAGAGAGCTCAAAGTCAGTGTCTATTACTGTGGAACTTAGGAGAACGTGACAATAAATGGAAAAACATGCTCCACAAACTGAACATGACAAGATACGTACAAAAAGTTTTTTTTTTAGATTGAGATCATAGCACAGGAAGACACTCTGATGAGAGAATGGCAAGAAGGGCATAGAAAGTTGATGTTAGGACCAAAAAGAATTTAGATATCTCCATAATTGTATAATATTATCCACTTTGGGTATAAACTCTTATGGTTTTGCTCTTGGGCAATACCCAAAAGACCTCATTCCAATGGAGATATCTTTCTCTTATAAATCTATGATCTCCCATGTGTTTTCAATATGGGACTATGTTTGGAACCTTGCTACCCAACAATCTCTCCTCAAACAAAGGACCACATACCCCCTCATGCGAAAAGTCTTTCCATTTGATGTTCGATCCTCAACACACCAGGACTTTCTACCTCTCGGTCCACCCGACCTACTAAGACTTCATTGCCTAGCCACAACTAGAACTTCTCTACCTGGTGTCTGGTCCTCTTGATCAAGACACAATAGCTCATACTTCCTTTGTTCAAGGCTTGACCCACATGATTCAATTAGACTATAGCTCTTATCCACAATCAATGGTTAGACCTTCTGGTAGTCAGGGCTCTGATACAAATTGTTAGGACCAAAAGAAATTTAGATATTTCTATAATAGTATGATATTATCTACTTTGGGCCTAAGCCCTCATGATTTTGCTCTTGGACTCTACCCCAAAGACCTCATACCAATAGAGATATCTTTCTCTTATAAGCCCATGATCTTTCCCATGTGTTTTCAATATGGGATTATGTTTGCAACCTTTCAACCCCAACAGTTGATTTAGGATCATGCTTGTGGTGGGAGTAGGGCACAACCACGTAAAGCACCAACACCCAAAGATATGGAACTTTGAAAGATTAGGGGCAACAGTGAATAATTTTTCAAAGGAGGACATGTGGGAAAGATCAGCCTTAGGCATGTGGTTAATCAAATTAGCTATCATAGTAAAAGCATAAGGCCAGAAAGTAAGTGGAATAGACGTTATGTGCAACAGAGTAAGACCAGTTTCGACTATATGATGGTGATGTCATTCAGAGTATCCATGAGTGTGTGGAGGGGTGGTAAGGTGACTGATACCATGAGTTGTAAGAAAAGAACGAAGAGCTAAGAATTCACTTTCATTGTTAGTGAAGAGTATTTTGATAGTTTTTGAGAATTACCTTTCAACAAGAGATTTGAACATAAGAAAAGTAGAGGATACATTCGATTTTTGGCGTAAAGGATAAAACCATATATACTTCATAATATGATAACAAAGATAACATAATATTTTAGCCCATCAAATGATGATATAGGAGACATCCAAACATCAAAAAAGATAATACCTAAAGGTGCACATGACAAAATATTAGATTTATGAAAAGACAATTTATGACTTTTATTGATATTGCATGAAGTGCAAGAAAAATAGACAAGATATTCGCAAGAAATGAAAGACCCAAGGAAGATAGAAATTGTCTCAAAACACCTAATGATAGATGACCTAAATGACTATACTATAAGGACACAGACGACGGACAAACGTAGAAAGGGCAAAAGAAGACGATAGCTTAGACATATATTTCGACAGTAATAGACACCATCTCTAGGAACCCTGCTGACTAGTGTTGTGCCCATACGACGATCTAACACTTAAAGATAAAAAATCTAAAAAAAAATGTAATAGGATTAGTTACATAAAGCACTGCAATAGAATTCAAGTTTTTTTGACATAGTTGGCCTATATAAAACATAGGAGAAAACTAAGGCAACGATGGAGTGGATAAAAAGAAAAAACTAGTGTGGGTAATAGGTAGTCAGAACCATCACCAATAATAACGCTATCGTTCCTAGAGTAGGTCTCATGCAATGAACGAGTAGTGAGATTAGTAGTAATATGATGAGAGGTGCTAGAGTTAATGTTCCATTCTTGAGGATCATTGGAAGTTGCAAAATGAACAGTAGTATGACCTGTTGGTGCAAGATGCATCAGAAATGTCCTCCTCTAGTGTTTTGATGTTTAACAATATGCTTATGTTAGTGATATATTGAACAAGAGAAGGGTAGTCAAGAAAACAGTACCAAAGTGAAGGAAAGTCCTAGTTAACCTAGGCAATAAGTCTTGGTTCGAAGAATTGGGCACTAAAATCCTGACATAGGGTTGGGCAATAAGTCCTAGTCATGGACTGGGCACGAAGTCCTGGTGAGTGAAGCTGGGCAATAAGTCCTAGTCGTGGACTGGGCACGATGTCCTGGTGAGTGAAGCTGGGCAAAAGTCCTGGTGAGTGAAGCTGGGCAAAAGTCCAACCGGATGGGTCGGTTGGCAAAACTTCTCCTGAGAGGAGTAGGTAAAAGGCGCATTCCCCAGGAAGGGAACATAGGCGTTGGTTCGACCTAGGGTTTCATGGAAATCTGAAGTCAGAACCAATTCGTTAAGGCTAAGAATATATATGTGTTTGCCTTGTGTTTGTGTATTTTACATGTACCGAGAATTGGAGGCAAAGCAGGCAAACAAACGCAAAAAGGTCAAAACACAGCTTCCTAGGCGCCCTCATTGAACCAGGTGCCCTGGATGCCAGGCGCCCTGGATGCCAGGCACCTGGATGATCCAGGTGCCCTGGATGGTCTAGGGCGCCCTGGACTAATGCTTATCAGCTGCTGCAAGGTTGGCGCGAGGATGAGGTTTGACAAAGGCTTGTGAGGCGCCCCATAGCAACTCAGGCACTTAAGACAAGGCTATATAAAGGGGTTCGACCCCTCAACTCAGAACAGCAATCACAACGATAGTCTAAGCGTTCTGTGCCAAGAAAAAGTACTAGAGACGAAGCTCTGCGACCAAGGAGGCTCCAAGAGGAAGTGCGCAGCACTTCGGAGTTCCAGATCGGCCGGGCGTTCGACTTTTTTTATTTTGGTTTGCATTTACTTTTATGCAATTAATTTCCTTATTTTTTGATTGTACAACGTGCACTGTATGACGGGTTTCTTTGCCTCCGGAAAGTCCGGAAAGGTGACTATTAGTGGATGGGCGTTTCCTGTGCTTAGGCCTTGGATGTACTGACCCTGGGGGGTTGGGAACCAAGTAAAAATCCATGTGCTTACTGGGTTGTTCTATTTTCGTTCTTTATTATTTCCGCTGCTACTAACCCTCTGATTAGAACGAACGAGAATCGAAAGACGAGTTTCCCGAAGTTTTAACGAGTCGATATTCACCCCCCTCTATCGACGACATCGGTCCCCACAAGTGGTATCAGAGCCTGGTAGCTCTTCACTGGACTAACCCCCGATAGAGCAAATATGCCAGGAGTTGAGGGGGAGTCCAGGGGTGAATCAGGTATAATTTTTTATGAATGTCAATTTTCAAATTTCATATTACGTGTTTCAAGTGCAGGGAGAGAGGACATTATAAAAATTAGTGTCCTACTCGTAAGACTCGATCTTCACCACCGGCGACCAAGGAGGTACCAACGCCCGGAGTCCGGAGGGACAAGAGTCACATCAAGTGCTTCAAATGTCAAAAGCACGGACACTACAAGAATCAGTGTCCGTCCAAGGTACGAAAAATTTATGTTTGGAAAAATTTACAAATTCCTGCACAGTCATACATTAATTTAGATAAGTTAGATAATATTTCTGATAAATTAGACTTTGTGCATAGTCAAATTAATATATTGCATAACAAATTACCAAATGTAGATAATATTAAAATATCAAAAATTAACTCTTTAATCTTTAATATCAATGCAATAATTTTTAGAATTAATTCTAAATATTTTTTTTTTGAAAATATTAAAGATAATCATGAAAATATTAAAGATAATTTTGAGGTTGTTGAAGATAATTTTGAGGATATTAAAGACAATTCTGAGGATAAGGATAAAATCATTATTAACTCTGATATTTCTGAGGATAGTGAAAATAAAATCTTTTTAGACGATAATTTAATTATTAATTTCTTGGATAATCTTGAAGATAATTATAAAACAGTAACTAGTAGTCCTGAAAACTATTCTACTTACTATGAAGATATAGAAGGAGATAACTTTGATGATGAGGATGAAGAGAAAGATGAATTTTTTAGAATCAAGGCTACAGTTAATAAAATCTATAAAAATTCAAACAAAGCAAAAGTATTAGATCAACTTGAAAAATTAAATGATGAAATAGTAGATAAGTCAGACATTTTTGACTTAATGAAATTAATGCAACTAGACCCGAAATTTTTAAATCAATTTAAACCTTAAATCCTAATTAAAACTTAATTATCTTAACTCTAATTAATCTTTAATTAATTTAATCCTAATTAAACTTCAATTAATTTAATCATAATTAAATTCTTAATTAATTTAATCCCAATTAAACTTCAATTAATTTAATCATAATTAAAATTTTAATTAATTTAATCCTAATTAAACTTCAATTAATTTAATATTAATTAATCCTTAATTAATTTTAGTTTAATTAATCCTTAATTAATTTAAGATTAATTAATCCTTAATTAATTTTAGTTTAATTAATCATTAATTAATTTAATTTTAATTAATCCTTAATTAATTTAATTTTAATTAATCCTTAATTAATTTAATTTAATTTAATCTATATTAATTTAATTATAATTAATCCTTAATTAATTTAATTTTAATTAATCCTTAATTAATTTCATTTTAATTAATCCTTAATTAATTAAATCTTAATTATTTTAACCTTAATTAAATCTTAATTATTTTAACATTAATTAAATCTTAATTTTTTTAACCTTAAATTCTTAATTAATTTTAATCCAATTAATTCTTAATTAATTCTTAAATAACTTCAACGTTAAATCTAAATCTAATTAATCCTCTAATTAAGTCTTAAGAATTCTTAAACTCAAATTAAATCTTAATAACTTATACTTGAATTAAATAAAATTTTACCCAGCTGTAACAATCAATTTAATAAAATCAAATATGTCAAAGTGGGTTGACATATTCGCGGGTTCACACGATATGTATCAAATCGGGAATTTGATGCATTACTAAAAACTTAATTAAAAATGCTTTGACTTGTTTGAATCATGCATAAATGTCATGCTCATGCATTTGCTAATTTTCTTTTTAATATATGTCATGACATTCATGTTTAAATTTCTGCATGATTTAGAACGGTTAATTAAGGACAAATGACTTACTTGAAACTTGAACAACATAGTATTAGGTGGAGGTGAGATGATAGTACGTTAGGAAGCCCTTCTAATAAGGTCAAGTAGGGTAAGGTGTACCTTACTTAGTCTGTTTAGTCTGGTGAACTAGCCGAAACTACCGATCCAAAACCTAAGCTGGTTAGACCAAAATTTTTCAAGAAATAATTTGAAAATGAACTTTCGGTAAAAGGCTTTGTCAAGAAAGGGTTGTTGCTCCAATAAGGCTACGACCAAAGAAGGCCTCTGTGTCTCGCCAAGACCTGGAAGCCAATTATCGAAACTCATTTTTTATTTACTATTTGATAAATTTGAATCTAACACAAGTTTTAATTAAATCTTAATTCAAAGAAAAAATATTCAAGCATCTCACAATACACTCATAAGGCAACTATGCTTGATTGTACTGAGACATTTAGAATGGGTGAGATGTTAAGGACTAATAAATTAAAAGATGCTTTTCAAAAATTGTTTTCAAAATTCTTAGGATATTTTTCTAAAAATCTATTTTCAAAATAATATTTTAACATAATAATGTTTTTATGGATTTCATGTTTGTCTGATTGCTTATATATTATAGATTTTCAAAATTATATCCTTTCGAAAAATTATTTGACCTACACAACTAGATACAAGCCTTTTAGGTCAACACTAAAGTCCCTTAAGACACTTAGATAGAGTCAGACGGTGTCGGATGCAGGGGGAGTTTTTTTTTTATAAAAAAGGGTTCGTTTTTTTATCTTTCAAAACCTTATGCTTTAAAAATTTATTATCATCTCAAAATAAGGTTTTCAAAATTTGTTTCAAAAACCTTGTTATATCACTATCTCTTTGAAAAATTATCATACTATCATTCTAAAATATTTTTCGAAAACTGTGCCTTAAAAATTACTATCATTTCAAAATGCATTTTAATTTGTGCTTATTTCCCTTTTGATTTTTATAAACCCTAAAGACACAAAGGAAGTCTTCTTCATGATCTACAAGAACTCCTAGGATGTGTTAGATTTAGGGGGAGTCTAAGTCAAAAGAAAACTTTTTGACAATTATCCTTCAAAAATTTCTGACAATTATTTTATGAAATTATTAAATAATTCCTTTGATCTGAATTAAACCCTAAAGACTCAGAGGAAGATTACTTGTGGTCAACAAGCTTCCGAGGACTTTGTCAAGTTTAGGGAGAGGTCAAATTAATAGAATTATTGAACATTTCAAAATAATATGTTTTCATACACTGAATTTTCAAAATCCATTTGAAAACATAAGTATTTTCTCTTTCAAAATACTATCATTTTAAATCATTTTTTAAATCACTTTATGAAAATATTATACTATCACTTTCAAAAACTTATTTTTTTTGGAATCACTTTTGAAAATAATCTTACTTGAGTTTGGAGAATTTTCCAGGACACTTAGGGAAATGTCCTTGTAGTTAACAAGGTTTCCTAGGATTGTGTCGGACTGGAAAAGAATTCAAGTCAAGAACTTATTTTCAAAATCCTTTTGTCTTTTGGAATCAATTTGAAATAATATTTACTTGAGTTTGGAGAATTTCCATGACATTTAGGGAGATGTCCTTGTAGTTAACAAGGTTTTCTAGGATTGTGTCAGACTGGAAAAGAAACCAAGTCATGTAAAATATTATGTTTTCAAAACAAAAATAATATTAAAAGTTTTTTTTAATATTTGTTAAGTATAAAATATTTTTCAAAGTACTAATATTTGTTAAGTACAAAATATTTTTCAAAAGTACTAATATTTTTTTTTTGCAAAATATTTTTTCGAAGTACTAAGTGCAAATTTCTTTCAAATTATTCTAAATGCACTATATTTCTCTAAGTGAAAATATTTTTCTAATGTGCATAATTTTTTTAAAGTGAAAATCTTTTATGAGTGCAATGTTTCTAAGGCAATATTTTTCTAAGTGCAAAAATTTCCTAAGTGCAAAAATTTTCTAAGTTCAAAATATTTTTCTAAAAATATAAAATATTTTTCAAGTGCACAATATTTTTCAAAGTACAATTTTTTGTGCAATTTAAGTACTTAGTTTTTTTAAACTAGTACTTAGTTTTTTTTAAAAACAAAAAGAAGTTTCAAAATATTTTTCAAAGAATTATCCTAAGTATTTTCAAAAGGAAAAGATTTTTTTTTTGAAATTTTCATTGTTGGTGCAAGTTTGTTTTGTCATTCTTTTTATGTATGACAAAGGGGGAGAGTGAGCTTAAGTTAGAAATTTTTTTTCCCAAAGGAATAGAGAGCTTAAGTTTTTTTGTCCCAAAGGATCAAAATGTAAATCAAAATATTTTTTCCAAGGGTCAAAGTTTAAAATCAAAATGTTTTTTTAAGGATCAAAAATTAGATAAATTTTTTTCCATTTTATCCCAAAGGATCAAAATGTAAATCAAAATGTTTTTTCAAGGATCAAAATGTTTTTCCAAACTTAGATCAATTTTTTCCATTTTATCCCAAGGAGTATAACTTAGCCCTTTAATCCAATCTAATTTAAGATATTGTCAAACATCATAAAGGGGGAGATTGTTGGTGCAAGATGTATCAGTAATGTCCTTCTCTAGTGTTTCAATGTTTAACAATATGCTTAGGTTAGTGATACATTGAACAAGAGAAGGGTAGTCAAAAAAACAATACCAAAGTGAAGGAAAGTCCTAGTTAACCTAGGCAATAAGTCTTGGTTCGATGAATTAGGCACCGAAGTCCTGACATAGGGTTGGGCAATAAGTCATGGTTGTGGACTGGACACGAAGGCCTAGTGAGTAAAACTGGGCAAAAGTCCTGGTGAGTGAAGCTGGGCAATAAGTTCTGGTCGTGGACTGGGCACGAAGTCCTGGTGAGTAAAGCTAGGCAAAAGTCCTGGTGAGTGAAGCTGGGCAAAAGTCCAACCGGATGGGTCAGTTGGCAAAACTTCTCCTGAGAGGAATAGGTGAAAGGCGCGTTCCCCAGGAAGGGAACATAGGCGTCAGTTCGACCTAGGGTTTCACAAAAATCCAAAGTCATAACCAATTCGTTAAGGCTAAGAATATATATGTGTTTGCCTTGTGTTTGTGTATTTTACAAGTACCGAGAATTGGAGGCAAGGTAGGCAAACAAACGCAAAAAGGCTAAAACACAACTTCCTGGGCGCCCTCATTAAACCAGGGCACCCCCAAGAAGCCAAGCACCCTGGATGCCAGGCGCCTGGATGATCCAGGCACCCTGGATTGTCTATGGTGCCCTGGACTAATGCTTGTCAACTACTGCGAGGTTGGCGCGAGGATGAGGTTTGACCAAGGCTTGTGAGGCGCCCCATAGAAACTTAGGCACCCAAGACAAGGCTATATAAAGGGGTTCGACCCCTCAACTCAGAACAACAATCACAACGATAGTCTAAGCGTTCTGTGCGAAGAAAAAGTGCTAGAGACGAAGCTCTGTGACCAAGGAGGCTCCAGGAGGAAGTGCGCGACACTTTGGAGTTCCAGTTCGGCCGGACATTCGACTTTTTTATTTTGGTTTGCGTTTACTTTTATGAAATTAATTTCCTTATTTTTTGATTGTACAACGTGCACTGTAAGATGGGTTTCTCCGCCTCCGAAAAGTCCGGAAAGGAGACCATTAATGGACGGGCGTTTCTCGTGCTTAGGCCTTAGATGTACTGATCCTGGGGGGTTGGGAACCATGTAAAAATCCATGTGTATACTAGGTTGTTCTATTTTCGTTCTTTATTATTTCCGCTGCTACTAACCCTCTGATTAGAACGAACGAGAATCGAAAGACGAGTTTCCCAAAGTTTTAACGAGTCAATATTCACCCCCTCTCTATTGACGGCAGCAGTCCCCACATGACCAAACAGTGTATGTATGTGGGATCGTAGAGAGTGATATGGGGGGGGGTGAATATCGTGTTTCAAACAAATTCGGATTTAAATAAAAGTTTACGCAGCGAAAAGAATAAATGCAAGTAGAACAATCACTAACACATTTGTTTTTATTTGGTTCGGAGTCTATGACAGCTTCTACATCAAGGCTCAGGGTCCTTGACTGTTTACTTTGGACAATTCTATATGTCGCAAATGATGTTACAAAGATGTAATGTTAAGTACAGAAAAATAATAAAATATACCAACAACTTTAAGTAAGAAGAAGAAGTAGTGAATCGTTGTCGAAGGATCATTTTGGTGTTTTGAGATCACTTCAGAGCAGCACACTTGAGCACAAAAGCATTAGAAAATTGATGTTGGACGTGTGTGGTTGAAACCCCTTATAAAGGGGCATACGAGCGCCCGAGTGACTATAGAGATTGTTGGAACTTGGATGGCTAGAGAGGGGGGGGGGTGAATATAGCCAGACACTTAAACTTTGGCACTATCGAATTTCTGCACCTCAAATGATAGTAGCACAGCGGAAGTTAAAGTAAAACAGAGTATGCAGAAATGAACCCTAAGCTAAGCACAAATGCAAAAAGCTAACAAGAGGATTTACAAGATTCGGGGATAACTTGCCCCTACTCCTTGGCGTGCCCTTAAGGTGGGCGATCCCTTGATCGTCGACAGATCAAGCCCCGAAAATTCGGATAAAATACAACCTCCTTCTCGGTGGAGTAACCTCTCCACAGCGTTTCAACAAAGATAGAGTTTTAAGCACAATGAAACACAAGAAGGATCTTACAGAGCACTTAGGACAGCAAGAACCCAAGCAAACTTCTCACTGAGCTCCACCCAGCGTAGATCTCACGCAAGAACTCCCTTCTTCGTGTCTTCTCGCTGATGGACTCGCCAAGCTTCCTGGTTCTTCTTCCAAATGCTCAAGTAATAGAGATTGCTTCAGACAGTAGAGTAATCGTAGTTGCTTGCTCAAGATGATGGAACCAGATTACACAGCAAGCACAAACTGAAGTTGTCTCAAGAATAGAAAAACTGATCAAGTGTGCAGCGTTGTTGTTATTGAGACTTCTTAGCCACCAAGCCCTTAAGTCCCTCCACTGATCGCCAGGTCATCTCACTGCAGCCTCCAGCTGCTCACCTGCAACCACCAGTCTACTGAGCTCTCCTGGACTCCCTGAGCTTCCCCTCAGACCAGGCCCAGTCAGCAGCTCCAGCCAGCGCCAGCGTCCGTTGCAACCTGAGATGGCAAATGGACAAACCTGCTCCAAGGAAAGACCTCCATTGGCTCTCCTTGAGTGTTTAAATCCATCCCTGTCACCTGCACACTTAATCAGAGCATTAGCACAACAAATCAGCAGTGAATCAAGTATCAGAGATTAAGCGTAGAGAAATCAGATGTGTTCAGACGCGATCAGAGCGTCTGATAGTGCGTTTTGAATTAAAGTAATCGGTCACCAGACCGATCAGAGAGCTTCCTGATCGGTCACCAGACCGATCAGAGTGGGTTCAGATCGATCAGGCTCCATCCTGATCGGTCCCCAACGCTCAATCAGAAATCGCGATTTCTTTGGGACTCTCCTGGACCGATCACCAGACCGATCCCAGGTTGTGGATCGGTCACCAGACCGATCCACCCCTTTGCAGGGTGATTCTTAGCTTCGCAGTCCAACCCTCCTGATCGGTCACCAGACCGATCAGCGTATGCTCAGACCGATCAGGCTCCGTCCTGATCGGTCATAGTGAGGAACTCGCGACACTTGATCTCCAGAACGGTCTGAACAGTGTTCCAGATCGGTCACCAGACCGATCAGGAGCAGATCAGTAAGGTTCCCAAAAACCTATTGGATGCTCCCTGATCGGTCACCGGACCGATCAGGAGCAGAGTGTAACACCCCAAAAATTTCCCATATGAAATATTATGAAATATTATTATTAAATATTATGAATTCATGAATATGAAATATTATGGAATTCATGAAATATTATCATGAAATATTATGAAACATTATGAATTCATGAATATGAGATATTATGGAATTCATGAAATATTATCATGAAATATTATGAAATATTATGAATTCATGAAATATTATTATTAAATATTATGAATTCATGAATATGAGATGTTATGGAGTTCATGAAATATTATTATGAAATATTATGAATTCATGAAATATTATTATTAAATATTATGAATTCATGAATATGAAATATTATGGAATTCATGAAATATTATTATGGAATATTATGAAATATTATGAATTCATGAAATATTATTATTATTATGAAATTTCATGATGGGCTTGGCTTAATGGGCTTGGATGTGGATTAGTGCAAAATGTAATAAAAAGAAGATGTAGAAAGGAGGAAGCAGGGATTGAACCTTGAACCTCCTAGTTGCACTAGCAATGTCTTAACCATTATACCAAGCCATATTTCATATAGAGGGAATAAGAAACATGCTTGTTAAAAACTAGGGAAGTGAAGAGACATGTCTCTTCATGAGAAAAGTATAAATAAGGGAAAGAAAAGTTGGAATAACTTCCTCTTCCTCTTCCCCTTCACCCTCACCACCGAAATTCCCTTCTCCCTTTTCATTTTCGAAACACCACCCTAGGGTTCCAACCCTAGGGAATTGGAAGGAGGAAGAAGTCTACAAGGGTCTTACCCTTTACTAGGGTCAAGGGTTCTATAGAAGTGCTAGGAAGGAGAACACTCACCTTCCTTCAACCAAGGGCACCTTAAGATTTTAGAGAAGGAGAAATTCAAGCGAAAGGATGTAAGTAATCCCCTCACCTGCATTACAATAGTTTCGAGTGCCTAAAATGGTTTATACATAGGATGAAGCTCTTGATGTTTTCGGCCAAGAAGGTTTTTAGGGCTTGCGAGAGTTTAAACTACTCCTATACTTGCATATGTTTTTCCTCATGATGTGTGACTAAATAGATGATGATAATATGATGTTTTCCTTGTCCTTAAGCCCCCAAAAACCCGGAGTAGGCTTGCTGGAATTTTCGGCCAAGGACCTCTTTTAGGGCTTAGAGAGGTTTGAAACACCTAGTATGCTTGATAATGACCCTCCCTATGATATATAAGATGATATGTGATGTAAATATGGTTTATTCATGATTTTAACATGCTTGGAAACTAAGGTATGTATGCTGGAATTTTCTGTAAAGAATGATAAGTAGGACTTAAGAAGGGGTAACAACCCCAACATGCCTTCTAATGTCTCCTCTATGATGCCTACCTTAATGTATGATGTTAGTGTAATGTTTTTCATGGTTTATCATGCTCTAAACTTAGAGTTTATATGCTGGAATTTTCTGATTAAATAAGAATGTGGGCTAAGGGGGAAGCTACAACCCCAATTAGGCACACCAAGGATACTCATGATATGCTATGAGTAGTATAGGTGATAACATGTCTTCTCCCATGCTTTTTCATGCTCTAAGAATCATGATTTACATGTCTATGTTTAAGCTCTTTAAGCACCCTTATGTTAAGCATGGCTTATGTATGATGAAATGCCTAAGAGATGCTTCCCTGTAAGTCGGGACTAAGAGCACTCTTCATGATAAGATAAGAGGCATGCCATGCTCATGATATGACAATGATGTGATAGGTTATGATGATATGCTTATGATATGATAAGAATGTGCTATGCAACCCCTAGGTCGACGGACTATGAATGGACCTAGTAAGAAACAAGAATATGCTATGCTTATGATATGATAAAATCCATGCATGCTATTTTACTTTGTATGGCTTGTACCGGATCCTAGCAAGGTCCACGGGTGGGCTCCGGATGCAGCCCCTAGGTCGACGGACTATGAACGGACCTAGTAAGGGGATGGGCTCCCGAGAAGCCCCTAGGTCGACGGACTATGAACGGACCTAGTAAGGGAAGCCCCTAGGTCGACGGACTATGAACGGACCTAGTAAGGGATGCCCCTAGGTCGACGGACTATGAACGGACCTAGTTTCCCTAGTAGGTTAGAGACTAGCTACCTCGGCCTATTAGGGATGCGCGCATTATGTATGTATGTAAGAGGTACAAGCTGGGATCCCCCAATGATGATGGATGTATGTTTAAGTACCTATATGTATGATTTTAAGAAAAGCATATGCATGAACTCATCCTATGCATGTTTTCAAAAGAGCATCTTGCATTTGCATTTCTTGTCATGACTATATGACTATTATGCTATAAAGGTGAATTATGTTAAGTTCAAGTATGCTTCTTATGTTAAGTACATATGCTCCCTTATGCTATGTTAAGTTAAGTGTTTTAATGCTATGCACTATTATGACATGATGTTTTCTCTACTTGATGGAACGTATGATTTTGTGAGTAGGAAAGGATCTTACTAAGCTATATGCTTATAGTTTCCATGTTTCCCTTGTACTGCAGAAAAGGGTAAGGAATGGATAAACTAAAGGGAGCAGCAGGAGGGGCAAAGATGTGTGTGGTGGTGGCATGGTGGAAGAAGATCTACTCATGTTTTATTTAGTAATGCATATGCTGAGTATTGCATGTTAAATGTTGAATCATACTTACTAAGTTGCTACTTGCAGATAATTAGACTCATATGGATATTTCATGCTCACTCTTGCTCATATGCTAAGTACTTAGTTTATACTTGCTAAAGAACTTTAGTATTATGTTATCCTTCCTCATACTTACTCCTCTGTCTTAAGAAATGACCATGTGGCATGCTTCTATTATGCAAATAAGAATGTGAAGGTACCTAGCATGCTCTCCTCAATGTCTAAGATGTTTAAAAGGTTTCATGCCTTACATGTTCAAGTACAAGATTATACATGTATCATGTTCATGTTTCAAGTTTCAAAATGCTTCCGCTAAAACGAAAAAAAATTATGTTCGCGTAACCCTGCCCTAGTGTGAGAAGGGCGGGCGTTACACAGAGCAGCAGGGGAACTCAACTCACTTGTGGGCTCCCTGATCAGTCACCAGACCGATCAGGAGCCGTGCAGTGAGTGAAACGCATACTCCCTAATCGGTCACCAGACCGATCAGTCATCGCTGGATCGGTCGCCAGACCGATCCACGAAGGAACACCGTGCCAACTTCCCTGATCGGTCACCAGACCGATCCAGGGACTCCAACCTAGCCCTCCAAGCTAGGACCTGACCCTCCAAGCCAGGATTTCATCCAACCTAGCCCTCTAAGCTAGGACCTGGCCTTCTAAGCCGGGATTTCATCAACCTAGCCCTCCAGGCTAGGACCTGACCCTCCAAGCCAGGACTTTTTCACTCCTAACCCTCCAGGTTAGGACTTTTCACACCTAGCCCTCCAAGCTAGGATTTTCCACACCTAATCCTCCAGGTTAGGACTTTTCACACCTAGCCCTCCAAGCTAGGATTTTCGACATCTAACCCTCCAGATTAGGACTTTTCCACACCTAGCCCTCTAAGCTTGGATTTTCCTCACCTAACTCTCCAGGTTAGAACTTTTCCACACCTAGCCCTCCAAGCTAGGATTTTCTCACACCTAGTCCCACTAGGTATACCTAGTCCACGACCAGGACTTAATCATAATCATAATCATCAACCCAAACTAAAATCGGTGTCAATACCAAAACAACAATCAGGGTCAGACTGCATCAACAATCTCCCCCTTTTTGTTGTTTGACAACCCGATTTTAAGTTTAGGGATTTTGAAATCAATATCCTCAAATTCAAATTCTAGAATCATAGGGGAATCAGGATCCTCCCCCTACAACATAATTATCCCAAACTTAACCAACCACACTCTCCCCCTTTGTCAAACACCAAATAGGGTGTAGACGGGTTGTTAAGTTTAATCATACTCCCCCTCAACCCTAGGGGTTTCCCAAAACAACATAAGATTTGATTGAATTTTGAAAACATACGAAAACATATGATAAATATAGGACATGGCAAAACAATCATATGTATCATATGAACATGACATCATAAGCATAATCAGTGCAACGCATAATGAGGCATACATAACGATAGTAATTTTATGAACAAGCATATACACCAATCGATAAGCAGAAAGTAGTAAGTCAAATATGAAAAGAAGGCATAGTATCAGATGCATCATCAAGCATCAAAGTCAAGGCAAAGACAGTACAAAAACCAATAACGTCAAGTCATAGGCATACAGCCCGAAAATCATACAATCCAAACAGTCAAATAGTCAAGGGGCAGAAGCAGAACAGATCAACCATCGACGGTCATCTATCGTGGCATCATCAAGAACAAAAGATCCAGGTGCAGCACTGCCTGAGGGTGCATCTCCAGGAAATGTGTGTCGGCGCCACTCATCATACCAAGTCTGCTGTAAAGTACGGACCCCGGAGACATCAGACTCCACCGCGATCAGTCTGCGATCAAAAGAGCGAAAACCCGACCTAACCTCCTCGCGATAGAGCTCTCACAAATGAAGATCATGCTGGATGGTCCAATCCAGCTCTGAAATATGCCAACGCAGGGCTCATAGTCGTAGTCAGCAGCAGCAGCGGGAGCCTCTTGATGTGCAGCAGCATCGGCTGGTGCCTAAAAATGTGGAACTCCCCCAGGTAGCTCGCCAAGACCCCTCCCGTCCTTCCAAACCAGAGCCCGATCGTGATCTCGGATGATGATGCCAGACTTGGCAAACGCCCGCTTGCCAAGTCTGCAATCCTGTCTCACCATGGGCACCGTCCTGCCCTTGGTTACATCAACACCTACTGACATAAGCCAGTCAGTGATGACGTGACCAAATGGCATATAGGCAGTGCGTCGGCTTGGCTCTTTATAGGATAGGATGGACTAAAAAATACTCTCCATGATGTCAAAGTCCATGTGACGGTGCATACCATAGAGAATCAGGCAATGGTAAGGTCAAATCTCGGTCAAGGGATTGGAAGTGATCGGCAGGATGCAATTTGTGATTATTTTGAACAGAATGTAATCAACAGGGGAGAGACGGAGTGCTTCAAACATTGGAAAATCAGGGCCCAACTCATCGAGATTGGCTGGTCGAGGATGGCCAAAGAAGTGCTGATAGATAGTGTCGGGGGTGACGTCTGCAAAAGGAGCCAACAAAGGGTCAGGGAGCTCAGGATAGATAGAATACAAGTTAGGCGATCTACGACCTCCCAGATACTCCGCCAGGATCTCATAAGAGAAATCAAGATTTCTCTTGGCTACGCGGGTAGTGAATTCAAAGCCCCCTTGAGGCCCTTGTTGAAGGTTATTGTAGAATTCCGAGATAAGGTCATAGTTTATTGTCCTTTCGAGGGAAAGAAGAAAGCCCAGGTTGTAGAAGGTGATTATCTCCATGATGGAGGGACAATGCTCAGATAGAAAGGGACCATCAATTGATCGGCAGGAAAGTAACTTGAAGGTGCAAGACTGAAATGCCTACTCACAGGCAGCATTAGGGAACCTAGAACTCGACGAAGGTTGAGGCCTTCGGGAGGGCGCGAAAGAAGAAGGGCCTTTGCCCTTTGCCCTTTGCGCTTCCCTCCACAGGTTCTTTGCCCTTAGATGATTTTCTAATGGGTTTGAATAGATCATGGCAAGAATTTGAATCAAATAAAGTGAATCATGACACAAATAAAAGGATCACAAGATTAATAGAGGATTGGTCACGGTATAGAATAATCAAGTGAACATCAAGGTAAGGCATTGAACATAAGATTTATCAGTGTAATATAAGATGTGAACAATAATCAAATGAAAGAGAGATTTGATCATATGTAGGTCACGAGACACACGACACACACCCAAAATAAACCCCAAAAACAAACATCACGGTTAGTTCACCACATATTATGATATTTGAAGTAATCAACAAGATGGAAGAAGGAAATCCTTACTTAGGTGCCATTGTCGAGTTGATTGATTTGTTGAAAACCTGATCACAAGAGGAAAAACGCAGAAGCTTTACAGGAACCCTTGTGCGCGCACAGGAAGGAGAAGGGCTCACGTGAAGAAGCTTGCGCACACACTCGCAGGGATCCAAGATCTCCTCGCTGAACTCTCAGGAACTCACGCACAAGGAAGAGGAAGACGCAGGAAGAGAGTTTCGGCGCTAGGGCTTGGGAGATGAGGGGTTTTGGGGGGAATTTATCGGTTGGTGGATCAGTCCACCAACCGTAATTTAATACAATTGAACGGATCATCGTTCGATCTAGGAGTGCCCAGACCGATCGGCTTCGGCCTGATCGGACTGGCCTGGTCCTGATCGGTCGGGTGACCGATCAGGAAGGCTCATGATTGATCGGCTGATCGATCAGGAAGCGAATAGTAGGTTTGGAGGTTTTTTTGTGAGCCCCCTGATCGGTCTGTGGACCGATCACCACAGGGTGCCAGATCGGTCTGGGGACCGATCCAGGCCAACACAGAATGTTTGGTCAATTCTTCGAGAAGTGTCCTGCGACCCCTCTGATCGATCTGTGGATTGATCACCACGGAGAGGTCCAGAACGGTCCGGGGACCGATCCAGACCAACATAGAGAATTTCTGTGGTTAATCGCGACACAGTTGATCGGTCCGTTGGATCGAGTAGTACTACTCCTGATCTGTCCGGTGACCGATCAGGCTTCTTGATTTTTCCTGATACGATCTAAAACTTTTAGTTTTAGACTTTCAAATGATTTTCTGACAAGATCTGATGAAAGTTATCAATCTTGGAAGTGATCCCATGCCTATACTTGATCCCTGAAGAAGGATCAAAAGTCCTTATGAGTTTAACAATCACTTTGCTCCACCCAAGTGGAGTCAAACTCAATCAACAATCATCCACTCAATTTCAACCAAGTTTGTATCAAATTCAAGTTTCCAATCAAGTTTCCTTGATTGGAATGTCCAAGTATGATCATGGAGCCAAGTACACATGTGTTATGCATTGGTTTTCCCCATACTTGGTCACCGAAGTGATTTTTATCTCGTCAACCAAATTTCTCAAGGGATGCGATGACATTTCGAGAAATTTAGTTGATCCTAGCATCTCACCCCATATCTAGCAAACAAAAACATTTTGGTAAACCTTATAGTTTGTGTGAGATGTCCCCAAGTTACCCAATTGTCGCCCAACAATTCGAAATGATCATCAAGGGTTTTGAATGCATTTTGATGTCTATGAAGTGCGACACATTCCCAACTCCCTTCTTAAGAAGCTAAACTCATTTTCGAGGAGTGGTTTAGTGAAAATGTCCACTAGATTTGATTTGGACTCTACATATGAGAGTACAACATCTCCTCTAGCAACATGATCCATAATGAAGTGGTGACGCACATCAATATGTTTAGTCCTAGAGTGATGGACCAGATTCTTGGTTAGGTTAATTGTGCTAATGTTGTCACACAACACTTGCACACCCTTGTAGCTTAATCCATAGTCCTCTAGAGTATGAATCATCCACAATAATTGCGATATACTCTCTCCCATGGCGATATATTCTGCCTCGGTCGTGGAGAGAGCAACACAATGTTGCTTCCGACTTGACCAACTAACTAGAGATGATCCTAGGAATTGGCAACCCCCACTCGTGCTTTTCCGATCCAACTTGCATTTAGCATAGTCGGAATCGGTGTAGCCAATTAGGTCAAACGATTCGGTACGGGGGTACCATAGACCAACACCAATTGTTCCCTTGAGGTATCTCAAAATTCTCTTAACAGCAATCAAGTGAGATTCCTTGGCACAAACTTGATACCTAGCGCACATACCCACAACAAAAAGTATATCAGGTCGACTGACTGTGAGGTATAGCAGACTACCTATCATGCTTTGATATTGAGTCAAATCAACAGGTTTACCACTCTCATCATTGTCTAATATTGTGTTTGTAGCCATGGGAGCGGTTACCTCTTTTGAATCACTCATGTTGAATTTTCGAAGCATCTCTTGAGTATACTTTGATTGGTGCACATGGATCCCATCTCGGGTTTGTTTGATTTCAAGTCCAATGAAGAAAGTCAACTCTCCCACTAGACTCATTTCAAATTCACTCTCCATGTGTCCAATAAATTCATTTAAATAGCCCTTGTTGTTTGAGCCACAAATAATGTCATCGACATATACTTGGGCTACAAATATATTGTCACCATCTCTCTGTAGAAATAGTGTAGAGTCTATTTGGCCTCTAAAAAAGCCTTTTTCAATTAGGAACGTCGACAACCACTTATACCAAGCTCGGGGTGTTTGTTTAAGGCCATAGAGTGCCTTCTTGAGCTTGAACACGTGATTTGGGAATTCGATACTCTCAAACCCCGGAGGTTGTTCAACATAGACCTCTTCTCTTATTAAACCATTTAGAAAGGCTGATTTGACGTCCATTTGATATAGCTTGAAACCCCGATGTGCTGCAAATGCAAGCATCAATCGGATAGACTCTAATCGGGCCACGGGAGCATAGGTCTCATCATAATCAAGGCCTTCAACTTGACTGTAGCCCTTGGCTACTAAGCGTTCCTTGTTTCTTATGATTTCTCCCTTATGGTTCAATTTATTTTTGAAGACCCATTTGGTTCCAATGATGGTGGTCTTCTTGGGTCTAGGGACTAAGTCCCAAACATGATTTCTTTCGAATTGACCTAGTTCATCTTGCATCGCAATGATCCAATCGGGATCATTTAACGCCTCGTCATTTTTTCTAGGTTCAATTTCGAAAATTAGGGCAACTTCATTAGCCTTATTCCGGAAGAATGATCTAGTTCTAACCCTATGATGGATGTCTCCAACAATCTGGTCTTGGGGATGACTAGAGGCTAACCTAGTTGTCCTTGGTGTTGGTGGTGCTTCTTGAATGGTTTCACTAGACACTAGCTCAGCCTCAAGATCCGGCTGATCGATGGGTTGTCTAGGCTCACCGTCATCAGACTCATTACCATTATCAACAACATTTGGACTTTCATCCAAACCCAATTGCCTGAGTTCGAATTGACCTTTTTCAATATCTTCTGATTGATTATTTGCTTTTGGAATTTCTTCAAAGACAACATCAGAAGATTCTTCAACTAATCTAGATTTCTTATTGTAGACTCGATAGACTTTGCTAACTAGGGAGTACCCGACCAGTATCCCTTCATTGGCTTTTGCCGTGAACTTTCCAAGGTGGTCCTTGGTGTTTAGGATAAACACCTTACAACCAAACATCCTAAGATGTTTAACCGTAGGTGGTTTTCCAAACTAAAGTTCATGGGGAGTCTTTCCTAAGAACCTATGGATGAGGACTCGGTTTTGCACGTAGCAAGCTGTGTTTACAACTTCGGCCCACAAGTAGCTCGGTAGTGAGTACTCATTAAGCATGCTTCGCACAACCTCTTGTAAGACTCGGTTCTTCCTCTCTACAATAACATTTTGTTGCGGTGTTCTAGGAGTGGAGAACTCGTGTCTATACCCTCTATCTTGACAAAACTCTAAAAATTGTTGGTTTTGAAATTCACCTCCATGATCACTTCTTATTGTCTTAATAGTTGATGATTTCTCATTTTTAACTCTTCTACAAAAAGAAATGAAAACATCTAAGGTTTGGTCCTTATATTTTAGAAAATATGTCTATATATATCTAGTAAAATCATCAATGATAACAAAACAATATCTACTATCATTCAATGATATGATAGTGCTACAATCAAACAAGTCCATATGAAGTAAATCTAAAGCGGTAGATGTACTTATAGCGCTCTTACCTTTATGTGCAGATTTTGTTTGCTTACCCATTTGACATGCATCACAAAGTTTATCCTTTTCATACTTGATACTTGGTAAGCCACGAACTAATCCCTTGTTGGCTAGCTTCCGGATATTCCTCATGTTCACGTGTGCTAGTCTCCGGTGCCAAAGGGTAGACTCATCTTCTCTTGACATGAGACACTTAGCAAAAGCATTAGTAACACTTTTAAAGGAAACTTGGTAAATGTTATCTACTCTTGTTCCTACTAGTACCGTGTCAAAGTTGTTATGTTGTCTAACTAGACATTGACTTGATTGGAAATCAATTGTGTAACCCGCATCACACAATTAACTGACACTTAGGAGATTAAATGTCATCCCCTTGACTAGAAGGACATTCTTAATCCTAAGACATTCGGATATTTGAATGTCTCCTATTCCTATCACCTTAAGACTACCATTGTTACCAAATGAAATATTACCTCTACTTTTTCTTTGAAGTGTAGTAAACAATGATCTATCCCCGGTCATGTGTTTGGAGCACCCACTATCAACGAACCAAGTTGATAGATGCTCCCCCTCAATCACAACCTACACAATTCGAAAAATAGAAGTTTTAGGTACCCAAACCTTGGGACCTAAAGCACCTACTAAGCAAGACTTAGGCACCCATGCCTTGACTACTTTCCTTTGAGCCCTAGGTGTCTTAGATTGTCTAACATCAGTCCTAGACATTAAGGACACAAATGATGGTTCTTTGGGTCGGT